>PVKE010008000.1:0-26514 GCA_004027555.1 Craseonycteris thonglongyai
ATGCTGGTGCCCTCTCCCACCTTCCCTCCCTCTCTCCCTCCCTCCTCCTCCCCCTCCCTCCAGCAATCACCAAGCTATTGAGTGTGTCCATAGGTCTCTGTGTCTTTGTTACTTTCACTTTTATATTCCACCTATAAGTGAGGTCATGTGTTTCCTGATTCTTTCAGTCTGACTTATTTCGCTTAATAAGATGGTCTCTTAGGAGTAACCCTGAGAAGTTTCACTGTGTGTTCTACAGCAACACTTTCTGTGTCATGGAGGGTCAAGGGGGCCCAGGATTTTTCACAGAGCTAAGCCCCCATCTGGAGCTTGAACCATGGATGTGGAAATGTGCTGTACATAGCATTAACTGAAATGGAAAGGATAAAACAGCCTATTTTATGTTAATACTTTCTTTGCTAAGTATAATAATATTAGTGAACTCAATAAAATTTAGTGTGCACCCAATATATGCAAGGCACACTAACAATGACAGGGACAGAGCAAAGGACAGAACAAAGTCCTACGTACAGAGCTCACATTCTAGTGAATATGTGCCTCTGACTTCAGGACATGTCCTAACATAAGACCATCATGCGACAGTGCAGGGACAGCCTATACCCCTGGTGACAGGGTGCTATTCTGTCAACAGGTCTTGGGAAAGGGTCAATCCTAGAGTCAGATACGAGAATTCAGATACTGTGGATAAGAGTAGGATGAAGGAAATTTTTATCCTTTTCTTTATTAATTTACCCAAACTCCGAGCCTAAATATGCCTGGAAGATTTTCAGTGTTGGGGATGTTGGCCACTGTCCCCAGATGTGGAGATAGCAACAGGGAAATGGCTTCCAAAGCAGTCAAGAACAGATCTGGATTGTGAAGAGGTGACAGCTACTCTCTGTGATGTATTTTCCTCCTATGATCCCCAAGACTCAAAAAAAGTTATGAAAACTTAGAGTCTGGGAGGAGAAAGAGGAAGTCTGTGAAAAGAACAGGCGTGGTGATTGTCCAAGTAGGAGTGGCGTCCTGGGCTGAGGGCAGAGTGATGGTTAGCAGGGGTCATTCTGCTAGGACAGAGAAACCTTAAAGGGCAAGGGAGGCTGTGGCAGGGATGTGAGCAGCACAAACAGGAGGGGGCCAAGGGACATATTCATTCTGGTTCATTAGTGGCCCAGGAAAACTATCAGACATAAGGAGGGGAAGACATGAAGTGGCATTCATTCCAATAATAAAGCTCGTGAAAGCTCACGCTTTCAAAGAAAATCGGACGGACGTGCTACAATGTAGCCGAGGCTACCTTAGAGTGATTTTTAGAAGTGCTTCTTACTTTCCTCCTTGTAGTTTCGCATACTTCCCAAATCACATGTGGTGGAGATATATATATATATATATTTTTAAATTCAAAATGTTCTAAGAAAAATTTGTGCATTAAAAGGTAGTTTATGTGACATCTGATATCTATTCCTACACAAACTCTGTTGAACCACCCGCCAAGCAGTTCTTAGGGGCAAATAAGGAAACACCCAAGGGAGACCTGGCAGATCATTTAGTGAAGGCCAAGGTTCGCCAGTGATGCTGCTGGAAGCAGAAGAAAGCAGCAGTGTGTCTATCGCTGCACACACAGAACCCACAACTACCCAGACCGCAGATGTTTGCGTAGGTGAGTCCCAGCAGAGGGAGAACCAAATGTCATGTTTGTTGACATAGATAAGCAACCCTTGGGAGTCTGAACCTGACACTTCTCTTTCCATGGGCCCTCAGCAGCATCAAAATGTTGGTGACAACTGGAAGAACTCCTTCCAAAATTTGGTTTAAATTAAAAGAGCAGTTATTTACAGAAAGTGACCCGAACCCCAATCTGAGCACGTGTCTCATATGGAATCAAGTTAATCAGAGTTCTACCTGGTGTACAAAATGCATACTTAAAAAAATTTTTTTTAATTTAATTTTATTGTTTTTAGAGAAGGAGAGAGAGAGAGAGAGAGAGAGAGAGAGAGAGAGAGAGAGAGAGAGAGAGAGAGAGAGGACGGAGGGTCCTGAGCAGTCTTCACAGCTGAACATCATTAGTTGTGACATGGTTTCTTTCTGCACAGGTGGATATGGGGCCTCACAGGACAGGAACAGAACTGGGGGCCCCCCACATGCGAGGCAAGAACCTTCACCATCAAATCATCCCAGTGGTTACCAGTTGCACCACAGTTCAGCATATGGGTTTACATGGACCAGGACCAAGAATCAAGCCCTGAACCTCTTGGTTGCAAGGCAAGTGCTCAACCTGCTGAGCTATCCCAGCCTCCCCCTGTACATGATATATTCTAACAGCCTTCAAAGTCCAGATATTTGTGAAGACAGCAGGAGGAAAGACTTCTGAAAAATTCAAGAGGCCTCTATCGCTTAAATAATAATATAAAAAATGCAGAATTTTAAAAGAATGTTAGTTTTATTAGACAAGAAGTCTTCTTTGCTTGTGGGAAATTTTTCAAAATTTAAAAATCATGTTACACTGGGTTTCTTAGACTCATTATTTTTAAATGGATAATCTTTTCACTGTGAAAGAAGTACACTTTATGTGTGGTTTGCAACCAAACCATAAGTGAAATGATGGATACAGCAGTGCCACAGTAGGATCATATTTCATTTACAAAGCTCCTGTCAGCACCCTTATCACGGTTTCTGCACTACTGTAGCCAGCACTTTCTATATTCTTACTTGTAATAAAAGGGAAAGCTTCATAGAATGTGACATAGAAGTAGAACAAGTAGCACTGTTCTCAATTCAAATATATAAAGGTGGTGGTGGTGGGGGACCTAACTCACTCTTCAGATGGGAAATAAAAAAAATACTCTGCTATCTTTTATAAAAGATAAAGAGGCCCACCTTTTCAGACAGCTCTTATACAACTATTTATGGCTTCCTGTGGGTAACAGATAGAATCACTCCCATTTCCCTGTCCTCTTATAAGTAGCCAGCTCTGATGAATAAGCACATTTGCAAATGATATCCTATACTTACGACCTTATTAGCTTTACAAAATCCTTTCTACATTTCTCCCTTCTTTCCAATTTCTGTCTTCAGTTGATTCTAATAGGCTGGGTGTATTGGGCTGTACCTGTTGGTGCTGACTACTTTGAACGAGAGATACTTGAAGTAAACATTTATAGACTTTTCATTTTCTGTGTTGCTAAAGTGTTCCCAAGGGGCAAGGGCCACCAAAAGAGAGGTTACCGATGATATCAAATACATTCAATGCTGTGATTTAGAAAAGAAACTTGTAGACTGATGTCATATATGCAGAAGGAATTACTTCTCTCTTCTGAAGAAAAGATAGTAACACTGAAATGAACACATAAAGGAAATGATGGCTCTTGCTCATCTCACAGGAAAATAATTAGAATAACATATTATTTCCTGTGTATATAACTACCTAGCAGAAACATGAGTGTGGAGCAAGTGCCAAAATATATGAGGAATTTATTCGTTTTATTTTTCTTCTAAGCATTATTCATAAGAGAAAATGCACATTTGCAAGATGTATACTTGAGTAATACCTATTATTTTGAACAAGATCAAATTAATCAATCTTGGATATGACCATTAGAGTGTTAAATGATGCCTTAGAAACCCAGGAAGTTTTCATATGATGGTTTACTAGCACTGGAACAATACATAATAAAGGGGAAGCTTTTATTTACTTCATATTGATATGATAGCTTTCAGAATGAACCATAAGATATGCCTTTTTATAGGCTGAAAAGGGTCTTGATTATTGGCAATAGTGTTATCAATGTTTCTTTCCTTCTTGCATCCAAGTAAAATTGTTGTTTGGAACAACTTGAAGAGCACATGAAAAAAAATCTCTTTTTATTTTGCCTGTAAAACATATGAGTTGAAATATTCAGGGAAAGCCAGGATGGCTCAGCGGGTTAAGCGCTCGCTTTGAAGCCCCAAGGACCGAGGATTGAATCCCGGCTCCGGCCCAGGCAGACCCACATGCTGAACTGGGGTGTGCTTCCCAAATGAGGTGAGGCCCCCAGTTCAGTTCAAAAAAAAAGAAATATGTAGAAAACAGCAGTAACAAAGGATATTCCCAGGATGCAATAGGGTAAACATAACATTAGATCCAAGAGAATCAATTATATTATTCCAAAAGACACTATGAAATGGACCCTTTGGTCTGGTGGGTGCAAACTCCTCTCATGATTGCCAACCCTTTAATGAAAAGCAGATGCTGGGTCTGAAATAATCACATGAAAAGGAGTGGGCACACAGAGTAGAGACAGGGAGACCCAGCTTGTACTTTTTTGAACAGATTTTGCTGTGATTCTGGGCATTCATACGTTTTTTCACTTGATGCTTCATGCAAAATGAACAAAATGTCTGCCTGGCTACTCCTGATATTATTATGGTAATCAAATAAAATAACCTATTTAAACTGATTTGGGAAAGCATAAAGTGCTTTGCAAGTACAAAACATTATCCAGGATAACAAGATATTCCGTACTTTCTCAATCTTAATACATCCTCATATTATGTATCCTCAGGCTATGATTTACTGGCAGGCTAGCCAAAGCCCTGGCATACAAAGGTCTTTTGTAGCAGAGTTTTACTATATCTGTCAACAGAATTTTGATCTCTTTCTCCACAAGACTTGTGGCAGGATTGGGAGGCAAATGACAGACTCTGTATAATGGTGAGCAGAATGGGTTGATTTAATTAATTCAGTGACAATTAAGGTATTCAATCCAGTTTGATGATGTGTTAGCAGAACATCTTGTTGGCTTTCCTAAATCTCAATTTTTATAGATATTTTTACACTAAATAGTACATTTAGGGGGAAAATTTTGCAATTATTCAAAATTATTTTTTTCTTGTGGATGAATCCATATTTATCCCTCATTGTAATCTTCTGTTCTAATATTAAGCCATTTTTTACACTGTGTTTTATTTATATGAGGAACAATTCATTTTAAATTTCTTTCTCCTAACCTTCACATCTATTTAAGAAAGTACATACTGAATCATTAGTTACTATAACTTATCACTTCAGTAGATTCCCATTCATAAAGAAATCAAGTGATTATTGAAAATAGATTGATCTTGGCTCCTCAGTCATTGGCTAGAGAGGATGTGTGTTCTCTGCCATTATGTTGTTTAGATTCAACTGAAGCAATAAAGCCAACAAATGTGAAATTAAAGTAAAAAATAATAAAATTAAGCACAAAAATTGAGTAGTATCAAACATAAATATTCTTGGTCGCAATTCATGGTAAAGAAAAGCCAATCAGAGTGGAATGGAGAGAAGGTTTCATCAAATAGGTTGGTTTTGAATGCTTGTATAAAAATTGCATGCATTTTTAAAGGGTTTCATTTAGTTAAGTGTCCTTGCAAGTGTTCAGAGTTTGAAAAGATCTGGCCTAATTAAAAATAAAATCAAGATTTTGGCACAATTGCATCTTGACCCACTTAGGCTTCACAAAACACAGTATTAAAAGCATTTTACTAATGAAGTAAAAAAAAAAAGAAAAAAAAGAAGGGAAATTAAGTAACTTGCCCAATTTCCCATAGTCAGTAAGTATTTGAATGAGGATTTGAGTTCAAGTCTGCCTGCAAAGCCCATGATCCTTCTTCAATGCCAGGATTCCTCTCAACGAATTCTGGGAATCTCAAGAAGCATGGTTGATGAAGAGAAGAAGGGTGGGCCAAGCAAAGTGTCACTCAGGAAACACAGAAGTACATAGCATTCTTTGATATCCAGGGATCATAGTGAGAATCATTTCCAATCATAGCTATTAATAAGACTAAGGGTGTTAGGGTACCTCTCACCTTGGTTAGCATCACTTCAAAAGCTTGGCAAGGATGACCCTTCCAGTGAGAGGCAGGCAGCAAGGAGTAGAAGTAAGCAGGGTGATGTCAAGAAATTATTCATGCCTGTTAATCAGGCATGAATTTTGTGCAGAATGCAAACCTTATTAAACCTTTTAGGTTTGCCCAAGATGTCATCCACAATAAATACCAAGATGGCAAGGTATTAGACAGAAAGAATACTTACTAAGAAAAAATAAACAGGTTTGTGAGGATACATTTTGCAAACCTAAACCAAAAAATAGTAAGACATATCACGGAAGGGACCATTTGAAAGGTAGAGGAAATTATATATATATAAAAACATATATATATATATGTATATGTATATGTATATGTATATGTATATATATTTGCAGTAATGACCTCAGTTTCATCTCTGCATTTCTCACACCTCTGCATTCATGGTTTTAACTAGTCCCTCCCTAAAGTGGCTCTGAACTTGGCCATGGTACTTGCCTTGGAAGACAAAATAATAGTAAATGTGACACTAGCAGAAACTTGTGTTGTGCTTGGAACCCTAAACACACCGTAGTAAGAAACCAGTACTAGCAGGCCAAAGGGTGAGAGAATGAGATGTACTGGTACCCATTCGACAGACTGCCAAGTACCAAATGTGCCAAAAATCCAAGATCATCACCTAGCAGTTGGCTACAGTCCATCAGAGAGCCCATCAGAAATCAGCCAAGCAGACCAGAACCAGAAGTGGCCAGCTGATCCACAGAATCATGAGCTAAATACAGTAATTGCTTATATTAATATTAAGCCACTAAGTTTTAAGTGTGGTTTGTTATGCATAAAAAAGCTAATTGACATGATAAAATACAATTCAAGCAATGAGAAAAACAAGCAAAATATATTACATCTAAGAGTTGAGACTACTTCCTCCTTGTTTCCCAAATAAAGACCTGGGAACGCAGATGGATAGGACTGCAAGGACTGTGGGGTATGTATAGGCAGAAAGGGCCTGAAGCATGCTCAAAGAATCCCCTACCACAGAATAATAGAAAGGCTGCAGAATTAGTCACGCAATTGAGAAAAATTACCTGAAAGTAACTAAAAAAAAAATTCAAACAAAACAAAACAAACAAAAAACTGAAAAATACTGTAGGTCTAAGGAAACAGTTAACTTTCCCAGTTTGAGGCAGCATCACTGTGGTGCCTGGTCAAAGTAGAGTGTTAATGGGAACAAGAAATAACACAGAAGCAACTGAATGAACAATCAAATGAAGATTTTGGTGGGGAGCCACATGCTTTCCAGTGGATACCAATGTAGGCAGATGTTCACCAAGGGCTAAATCCTTCCACTCATTCCCCTGCCCTTGTCCAACAACTGACATGAATCAATATTTCTGTGAAATCAAAATACTGTTTTATTGAATCTATCAGCTAACCTCTAACTATAAGACTAATACAACTTATTCTGTTTTGCATTTACAGATAGAAGATAGATGATGATGATGATGATGATAGATCGATAGGTTGATCAATAGATAGATAGATAGATAGATAGATAGATAGATAGATAGATAATAGGAAGGAAGAAGGAAAGAAGGAAGGAAACAGTCTAGTTGAAAGGTGTTAATGAAACTATTAACTTCTGGCACCATGGCAAAATAAGAAAAGTTTATAACTATCAACTGAAAAACAACCAAAAGAAAAAAAAAGCACACAAATGGAAAGCTACATCAGCATTAACAATTAAGAAAGGTTGCCAAAGCACTTGCTCTCCAAGTCTAACAATGTATGTATTGTATCATATTATAACATCCCTCTGAGAAAGTATCATAGGACCAAGTAGAGAAGACTCTGGAAGTCTTAAAACCCCCAAATCTGGGGTGGGAAGGTCACAACATGGAAAAGAAGGGAGCCACACTAGTTTGAATTATGTGCATTGAAGCAAATCAACAGCATCTAAAAGCAGCGAAGGTGGGACTATACCAATAGAAAAACTATATATGCGGACAGCTTCTCTCTGCCACGGTGGACAGCACACAGCACGGACAGCTGGCATGGCCACAGCTTGCACACAGTGGGGAAACTGACAAAGCAGAACAGAGGGAGGAAACATGGCCCAGTGAAATGGTTTATCACACTCATAGACAGTACGATACCATGATGAAGTCCTGAGGCTGCAATTGCTCACAGTTCCTACTCATTCGCTAGTATACTTAGTCTGTCAAAAACACACACATACTCACAAATGAACAAACAAAACACCTAACCTAATAATGCAAATTAATATTACCAGCATGGTAGCTCCAGCTACAAAAAAGAGAAATTATGATATAGATTTATCTAAGCACAATCCATCCACTCTGTCAATAGCCCAAATATTAGTCCTCTGCAGAATCATTTATGTTTGAGGAGAATAAATGGAAAAACAATTCACAAAACAAACCTACAAATGTTCCTAAGATAAAATAATATGAAGAAAATTTATGACAGTATATCTTATGTGCAATTAAAATATAAAAACTGAATGACATTGATATAATAAAAAAAAGAGATGAAAGACAATTTACAAGACAACGTGCTATGACTAGAAAAAACTTGCTAACAGGAAAATATAGAGAACTGGAGAAATAAGAAAATAAGTAAAGAACTGGAGAAAATAAGAAACATTAAGATACTTTAAAACATAATAATATATTTATTTTTGAGGCAGCTGGGATGCCTCAGTGGGTTGAGCACTAATCTTGCAGCCCTGGGGTCTGAAGATCATATCCCAGTCCCAGCCTGTGTGGGCCCTTATGCTGAACTGGGGTGTGCCCCCAGTTCAGTTCTCGCTGGGGCAATCTTCCCATGTAGAAGGTCCCCAGTGAGGGTGTGCCTCCCATTGGAGAGGCCCCCGGCCCGGTTCCTGCCCTGCACAGCCCTGAGCCCACCTGTGGAATGAGACTATATCCAAAACTAATGGTGTACAACTATGGAGGCTGCTCTGGGCCCTTCCCCTTCTCTCTGTCTCTCTCTCTCTGTCAAAAACAATAAAAATAAATCTTTAATATATTTATCTTCTATTAGCAGCAGTAAGAAACTGAATTGCCAGTGAAGAGAATTAAAATGGATGCTCAAATGTACAATCGTAATGAGTTTACCTAGATGGGGAAGAAAAAAAGCTAAGAAAAGAATTAAAAAAAAAAAAAGATAATTAGGATGTAGAGTGAAATAAAATCTATTCCTCAATGCCATTTTTTTTAGTGTTTTTTTGACAGAGAGAGAGACAGAGACAGAGAGAGACAAAGAGAAGGGGGAGGGCCCAGAGCAGTCTCCATAGCTGACAGCATTACTTTTCCATATAGTTTCACTCCACAGGTGGGCACGGGGCTGTGCAGGACAGGAACTGTGCTGGGAGCCTCCCGCATAGACCCTAACAAGAACTGAACTGGGGGCACACCCTAGTTCAGCATATGGGTCCACATGGGCCGGGCCTGGGATTTCATCCTCGGGCTCTGGGGCTGCAAAGTGAGCGCTTAACCCGCTGAGCCATCCCAGCTTACCCCTCAATGCCATTTTAAAAGAATAAACCAGAACAAATAAAGAAAATAGTAATGAAATAAACAAAAAATGAATTAAAAAATTATAATTATTATTAATACTTTCTAAGCAATTATGTATTAGGTGCAGTAATAACTGCTATATATATATATATATTCTTAATTATTATATTCATTTTAGAAAATAAGGCTTAAGCAATAGAAAAGAAAATCTTTATCTTTAAATGAAGAAAACCTGAATCAACAGACTTAAATGATTAAACAGATAATACAAATATATTATAAACCATGAAAAGTATAAACTCCTTGCAATTATGTATGTACCTATATTTTGACTTTCAAAGAAAGGGAAGATATTACATGAATCTAGGCAAGAGAAGAACATGTATATGAAAACATATGTATGAAGATTTATATATAAAAAATTATATAGAGAGAAAATTACACACACACATATACCTGCATATTGAATCAATATCTACAGTGTTTTAAAGAGGAAAGTTTATCTCATCTCCTCTTACATCTAGCCAATTTATCAACATACATACAGGCAACAAAAGTTACTGTTGGATATAAAGGGCTCAGAAACTGAAAGCAACATACAATCCTGATAAACTTCCGGAAGAAGTATTCTAGCTTTAAAATATATTAGTTTAAAATACTAAAATAAAGCATGTCATATAAAGTAGTGATATATAAAATGCATACATAAATCTGTAATTTTCATATGAACACACAATAACAAGTAGATATAATGGGAAGAAAGACCCACATAGTAACACAAAACAAAATAACTAGGGATACACTTTATAAGAAATATACAAAATGTATATGAGGAAACTGTAAAAGGCCGCAAAGCAAACTTGAACAAATGGAAAGACACAGCATGTCCTTGGATGGAAGACTCACCCTGTAATGGATCTGGGAAGACAAGAAGGAGCAGGTTTGAGGGAGTAAATTAGGATTCTAAAAATTATTTTGGTCATGTAGAGTTTGACCTTTCAGGAGAGAGGTGACACAGGCATCAGATAGATGAGTATGCAGTACCATACTGATCAACAGACTTAAATGATTTGATACGCAAGGGCAGTGCAAGTGAATAAAAATAATAAAAAGTATAACCTAACTAGCAATTGTGTGCCTATATTTTGACTTTCAAAGAGAGGAAAGACATTAGAGGAATCTAGGCAGGAAAAAAAACATAAAAGCTATATACATAGGAGCCCTTAGCATATGTCACTTAACAGCAGTGTGTCTATGGGGAAACAAAGGGTACCTAGGACTGAAATCTGGACATTCCAAAGTTTACAGAGTAGGTCAGAAGGGAAGAATCATCACATGGCTGTGCGCACAGTGAGAAAGAAAAGCCATAGTGAGCCAGCCTGGAAGCCAAAGACAACAAAGTCATTCAGGAGAGAGCATTCCTCCTGTTCACCCAGCACTGTCACATGGTAAGAATTCAGAAACTAAATGGAAGTCTGAATAAGCCAATGAAGAAACTGACTTTTCCTAGAAAAATATAAATTGTGGAAATGGATTCAAGCATTAGAAGTAAACAAACATTTTAGACTAATCTTGTGTGTATTATATGAATATGTAATACATACATAAATGTAACTAAAAATAATCCTAAATTTGAATTTGAGATTCAAATATAGCTCTATTTTAAAAGAAAAAATACAATATGACCAATTGCCTAATAGTATACCAAAATTTCTAGAAAATATTCAGCCAAATGTCCACTGAATTGCAATAGAAATGAAAATCTCTTAAGTATTCATCAATGAAATATTGAATATTAAGGTATACAAACAATACAGGCTCACTGGTCTTGGCTAAGACTCTGAAGATCATGCAACTCTTCCCTGTCTCCAAATGGGCTTTCAGAACCTGCTTCTGTACCCTGGCCTTAGTTTCTTCTCCCAACTAGCCACAAAATCCTCTTTCAACAAACTGCTATCTAGATCGGCTGACCAGATGTCCTGTTTTAAACAGGACAGAAAAAGAGGGTACTGGTCCCACTGGGCTAAATTCAAGTTGTCATACTTGAATGTCATAGGTTGACCATACATACCGTTTGAAATGGGAGAGTATTGTTGTTTTCTGTCATCTTTAAAATGGGATGTCTGGTGAGCCTAATCTAGAGTTTCAAATAATCCCCAAATGTCTTCAAACAAACACTCAACCACCAGATAGAACACAAGATAGAAATCTGGTGTGGGTTTCTCTCTTATTTTTAAATATTTTCAGAGAATTTATAGGGTTAAAATGGCATTATAATAACTACCCAGTCTCTCTTTATGTGCAGTCCTAAAAAGCATTGTTAATTTTAAAGATTTATTTTTATTGTTTTTGACAGAGAGAGAGAGAGAGATACAGAGACAGAGACAAGGGGGAGGGCCCCAAACAGTCTCCATAACTGCACATCATTGGTTTTTCCACATAGTTTCATTCCACAGGTGAGCATGGGGCTGCACAGGGCAGGAACTGGGCCGGGGTCTCACCCCAGTGAGAACTGAACTGGGGCACTCCCCAGTTCAACATATGGGTCCGCATGTGCTGGGGCTGGGATTCGATCCTCGGTCCCCAGGGCTGCAAAGTGAGCACTTAACCCACTGAGCCATCCAGCTTCCCCAATTGTTAATTTTATATATGCGGCCTTTAAAGTAACTTGCATGATGTCACCTCTACTCTTAACAGTGCTTAATTAGAATAATGATGCCAGATTGATTCATCTTCTGTGTGCAAAATCTGTTGTATCTTCAGAACAAATCAATGCTTTTCACTTGTCTCAAAATCTAGTACACAGCCTCTCAGTCTGTATGAGTAAATTAGATCATTAAAAAAAACAACAACCAACTAACCAAAAACAAAATTTTCAGCTTGTCATAAATACGACTGAAAATTATGGGTGGTCCTTCCTGAATATGATTGATTTTATCCTTTCATATACCTTCAAATGAAGTTTTCAACCATCCTTAAACTGTTAAGCAAGTAAATAAATCAGTTTTTTATAACCATTATAGCTATAATGATATCACATATATAAATTATAAGCAACAACTGCTTCTTATACTAGCTTATTATATCTGTATATTTTCCCTGCTTCTCATGCTGTCATTGAATTACTGTGAGTTGTAACTTAAAATGAAAAAAAAAAACCAAAACCAAAAACTCTTTTGAACACCCTTTGAGCAATAATATTCCTTGAAAATCAGTAGTTTCCTGGTTATCAATGGCTGTTATCAATAATCTGGTTTTTTGCACTGGGGTCTTTTGTCTGGTGCTACAGTTTATAAAGTCATGCATGCCACTAAAGTAAGGTTAAATGTAAACTAGGTAAGAATGTGGCTTCCTTTCCCAATAATTATCTCCTCTTTTCACTAGTAATAATGTGACACGAGCAATAGCTGCTTTATTGTTTTAATCCCATTTAACATGCTAGTATAAGTGTTCTAAATGCTCATGTACCAAAGAAGCAGGGATACGTAGAGGCATTTACGTATAGAATCGGAGCTAATTTTATGAAAGTGTGGCTTTCTATAGTTAGCTTACAATCAAGAAAAATAAAAACTTTGCATGTCCGTGTACTGTTATTTTTAAAACATTCTAAGGTGGTAATCACTAGAGGAAGGAGAGAAAACCATGCTAAATTCTTTTCTAATCACAGGAATGATGGGTTGTGTAGTTAGGGTAACTCCATCTTTCTCTGCCACGTCATTCTCAGCCACTGTAATTCCCATAGTTTGAGGGGTTATTCTTATTTCTCATCATTTTCTCTAAACAAAGTACATCTAATTTTCATTTCAGGGATGTGAATCACTTACCATATACAAAGGCTCCTACAAGATACTATTTAAAAGTCATTAAATGCTTTACATATGTAGAAATTTGTTCTAGGCAATGCAATACTGTTCCCAAAGCTTAAAATTCAGCTGAGAACTGAAAAATATACATAATGTCCACCACAATGAATGGATTCATGACTTAAATGAGGGCATTAAAAATAAATCATGTAGGCATGATAGAAAATCAGAATTATAAATAACATTGTTTTCAAACCTCATGCAAAAATAAAGTTAAGGCAAAATTATAAGTTAATGAGATTTACTTTTATATACTTTATGAAGGGAAATTTCATTACTACATAATGACTAGCTATAAATTATATGTACAATTATTTATGAACATGTATATTGCTTATCCATTCCAACAATTGCCAATCACGTGAATCAAATTTTATAAACTGGAACATTAAATATGTGAAAAATCATAAATATATATTAAATAAATATTAGATAAATATATGTTGAAATCATAAAATTTGCATAAATGCTAAAAGCATAGTTAAGTAATTATAATTCTTCAGGTTTGTTTGGTTGTCATATCAGCTCTGAGAAAATATATTTCTTAAAACCACAAAGAAAATGATTCCATCAATGGGAAAATGATTTATTTACCTGGATCTTCTATAGTTAAGTTCTTTATTAACCATTGAACAATGTCTGACCCTAGAAAAAGAAAAAAGAAAAACACAAATATATGTGAACATTTGTTTATATTGTTAACTTTAAGAACTCTCAACTTTTGGCACTCATATTAGTAGGAATGTTTCTAATTGTTACAGTAACAGATTAAAGATCAGTCATCTGTGGATTACTGAAAACACAGTGTGAATATATAGTTTTACTTTAATGAACCAAGATGCAAACTAGTGTGTTATTAAATATGAAATATTTAAACATGGAGATTTAATATACCAATAGTGGATAGTGATGTGTTCATTTGTCTGTTGAATAAATGTTTGAGTGCTGATTTGTTTCAAGCACAATTGTTAATGTGGCATAACTAATACTTTATAAGATGGTCTTTGTCTCATTTCTGGTTGTCTCATCTGATCCTGTATCTATTCTTAAGCTAAACCAAATTTATTGTCAGTTTTTGAACACTCCTGTGTGTTTCAAATCGCTGTGTCTTTATAGTACTTTTCTCTTTGACTGAAATGTCTTTCCACTATTTTCAAAGACACTCTACATTGACTTATAAACTGAACTTGCCTTAACCCTCACCTTTGTCCACTGGGTTTACAACACGCTCCAAGGAACCTCACTGGAATCTATGCAGTTTCACATCATAGTGTTGATCACACCATGATGTGACTGTTTATTTGATTAAAGCCCTAGAGTGAGTACCTTGAAGCAGGGTATCATATTTATGTTTGCCTCTTTGGAGCATAGCAAGAGCTTAATAATGTGTGATGAATAAAAATATGTGAGTGAATATATTCTTAACTTCACACAGAAGAAATGAGGAGGATCTGCATAAAATGTAATGTTTGAGGTAGATTTTGATATATGAATAAGACAGAAACTGAGTTGTTGAAGAGGGTATATGTCACTGTTAAAAAGTGGACAATAGTCAATAAAAACTGTGTATACATTTTCTGTCTACTAGGTGCTAGGAATAAATTGAACTGGAAACTAACAAAGGAGTTTTCACACTGCATTCAACAGGTCTTGAATTCCAAGCTAAAGAACTTGGAAAATTTTTTTCTTTTCTGTAAATTAGGCAGAGTAAGAGACATGTAATCATTTTGACTAGCAGAGGAGATGATCAAAGCAAGTTTAAGAATCTTACTACTGGCATTGTATGTGGGTGATCTTAGGCCATTTAGAAAGAAAGAAGGCTATGTTACATTTCTACTGGTTGTGTTCCAGGATCGAAAGGATAAGATCCTGAACTAGATGACTGTACAGCAAATTAAAACAAAAGTTGAGGCTTGGTTTAGGACTTGGATCAGTGGGAGAATTAAAAAAGAACTCAGGGTTTCTAGTCAGGCAGCACTGTGGATGAACTGGATGGTAAAAATCTGAGCAGAAATGAGAGTTAAAAAGAAAAGCAGAGTTGATATGCCTGGGATGGTAATTACTTCTTTCCTCTTTCTGCATAAAATGACAGAAATATGTATGAAAATCGTGATGCATGCCAAGTAAGTAGGCTGCATTAGGGCTGCATGAGTGAAATCTTGTGTGTACTGGGATTCCATTTCTACCTCTCTTGAACACTGGCCAACGTGCAGCCTGAGACCTGACAGGTGAGTTATATTAACAATGGCTAAACAATTCTAGCTGCTTGAAACAAAAGAGTTCAAAACTAATTTCAAAATAAATTTTGATTATCACACTTGGCAACAATGTCCTAAAAGTAATGAATACATTCATGCCCAACATCAGTTTCAATATTGAACGCATTTTTAAAATAATTTTAAGTGGTGACTCTAACTTGTATTCCTTTATAACTAACTGGTCCTTTCACAGCTGCCACCGATTTAAATGCATTCTAAGAAGCTGAATTCCCTTAGATTCTAAAGGAAGCTCTGAGGGAAGGAAGGGAAATCATTTATAAGAATACAGGCATTGCGAAGTGTGGTGTTTAGCCTTAAAGCCTAAATTGTCTTGAGGCATAGTCTCCCCTTAAAAAAGAAAAGGGCGGGGGGAAGCTGGGATGGCTCAGTGGGTTAAGTGCTTCACTTTGCAGCCCCGGAGACTGAGGATCGAATCCCGGCCCCGGCCCATGCGGACCCATATGCTGAACTGGGGAGTGCCCCCAGTTCAGTTCTCAGCGGGGTGAGACCCCAGCCCAGTTCCTGCCCTGTGCAGCCCCGCACCCACCTGTGGAATGAAACTATGTGGAAAAACGAATGATGTGCAACTATGGAGACTGTTCGGGGCCCTCCCCCTTCTCTCTGTCTCTGTAGCTCTCTCTCTCTCTCTCTCTTTGTCAAAAACAATAAAAAATAAATCTTTAAAAAAAAGAAAAGGGAAACCAAGTTTTCCAAATATGTATGTAGTGATACATGACCAATGTAGAATTCCAGGCACTTAAATCTTACACATTATTCTGCTCCTTTTTCACATTTGAACATCTATTTGGGGAACACAGGTGAGCAGCCGCTGTCAAATTTCCATTTTTTGAGAAGAACCAAACATTGGTTCCAGGAGTGTAATTTTTTCATAGTGTAAAAATATGATTTAAAAATATTTTTGGAAAAAGTTTAAAAAACTTCTCTTCTCAGTTTTTTTATTTTTCCTGAGCAGAAATATAAAGAAGCCTATTTTGAAATTACATTTAATTAAAGAAACAGGGAACCTTCCTGCCTAGCTTAGCTTTTGGTAGATCTATCATGGTCATATTCTCAGTTCAACTCTGAAAGAGTCAGTTTCACCACTTGTCAATATCACGTAGCAGATGCTACTATGGTTTTATTGCTGTGTAATCACCAAATACATTTATGATTTTAAGTTGGAACATTATGAGTTATTAAATGTATACCCAAACTCACCTATTCACCTATTCTGCACTATGACAGGAAGACCTTTACTCCCACTTGGGACAGGTAGAGGCAGAGAAAAGAGAGAAAATTCCAGCATCTTAGTGGAACCAGAAGATCGAGAGATATGCTATCATAGTCATGTTGAGAACTATGACTGAAGTTTAAAAAAGAGCATTATAACCAGGAGGGGTGTGGAAAGGAATGACACCTTTCTAACAATTTCTCAGCCTTATGTTTAATAAGTGGGCAGACCTGCTAGAATTTTTATGTACAAATGTATGGGTATTTTAGAGTGTCATTTATCTTTATTCTAATGACCTCTGAGTAACATGCAGAACTTTTTTATTTTGCTTTTTGTCTGCTCTTTCGTTTCTGTTTTAAAAAAACAAATGACGAATTAAGAGTCAATATCTTATACCCTAAAAGAATAAAGGAACACCTCTGTACTACCTACCATCTCTGGAAAGCTTAGCCTTGATCAGTGCCCATACTCTACTCTTGCTTTGAAAGCATGTAACACTGTTAAGAGTTATACAAGTACCTGTTTCCTCGACCTAGCAGAAGCAGAGATTTTAGTATTGTATAATCTCAGTAATTTATGTCAAAAAGCAAAACAAACAAGCAAAATATTCTGATCCATGGAGCAATGCTCTCCACCTGCTGGGTTCTTTCCTACTTCCCTGACTTAGCCAACACTATTGGTCTCCTCTTTCTTCTGGCCAATCCTACCTCACCCCATAAAGTTCAGTTCATGCACTAACTAGTCCAGGAAAGCTACTCTGCTCATCCCCACCTCACCTTACTAGGTAAAATGTTTCTTTTCTATGTTCTATTAATATCCTCATTACTTATCACACTTATCTGAATTTTTGTCTATCTTTTCCTTTGTGTCATGAGCTCCTTGAAGGTAGTGGTGTGTGCTATTCTTCCTTGGATCCCAAACACACAGACAGGTACCTGACATGTGAAAGGTGATCAGTAAATGTTAAAAGAACAGACGAACTCCCAGCAAGATTGCCCTCCCCACATCTAACGACAAGAGACTTTATAAAAGGATGGCATCTGCCACAGTAATCATGTTTGATTGGCATATAATTTTCAGCTACTGTAATCACCCTTCACAATGATAATGTTCTCCTTCCAAGGCTATCACTTCAGCACTCAATCTACAATTAAAGAAAATAAATCAAAGACATTTAGTCATAAACAGTATTTCCTCATCTGTGCTATGGACCTGAGTAGGAAAGGAGCTGCCCCAAGTCTGCCCCTCTGTGGAGTGACAAGACCTGGAGTAGAACCTGTATTATTTCCTCAGCAATCCATGCCCCCTTTCCACATTACAGCATACCCTCGGCCACCAGTGTCACCTACAGCTATCCACACCCTGAACTTAAATGTGAGGTTTATATACACACACACACACACAAAACCCTGACATTTTTGTAAATATGATACATAAGGACTTTGTAATCAACCAAAATGTTACAATTTTGATTTGTATCCTTTACAAAAATGAACTCTTTTTGTAATTGTTATTATAATCATTAATGAAAACTTTACCTTCTATTCATAGTGGAGGGGGGCCAAGTGTTCCTGAGGCAAGGTCTTACCCTTGACTATATAGTTCTTACAGGAAAATGATAGATGCTATACTACTCAAATATCTTTGTTGAACCCTCAGAACCACACAGACACAGTGTTAGCAATTTGAATATATTGTACTTAATGAATACCATAAATATCCATGTTTTTGAGGGACTAACTGTTCTCAAAATTGCTCACTAAAAATCTGACATTCTAACTGAAAAAAACAAAGAAACAAAAACTTATGGATATACTCAATAGTTCGGTGGTTACCTGAGGGTAAGGGAGGAGGGGGGAGGGAGAGTTGTAGGGGGAGGTGGG
The DNA here is from genome assembly GCA_004027555.1 of Craseonycteris thonglongyai. NCBI lineage: Eukaryota > Metazoa > Chordata > Mammalia > Chiroptera > Craseonycteridae > Craseonycteris > Craseonycteris thonglongyai. The sequence goes on from PVKE010008000.1 coordinate 18,577, forward strand.
AGTGGGACCCAGATATGTGGTGATGGAAGGAGAGTTGATTCTGGGTGGTGAGCACATGATGCAATGCATAGGTGACGTGATGTAGATTTGTACACCTGGAAACTATGTAATTGTTACCAACCAATGTCACTCCAATAAATTGGACAAAAAAAAATTAGAGATTCTATCTGTATATCTGGATAATATTTTTTCCCAACATTATTCTTAGTATCTTGAAACAAACACACTAAATGCTTGTCACCATCATCATTAGGCAGTAATAATGAACATTTACTGAATTTCTATAGAAGGCTGGCTGTAAACCTATAGTTTTAGGGACAAGAAGGGAAGAATGTGGAGTGAAGCAGAGTCACTTTTCTGTGAGTTCCTCTAAGGGAAGAAACAATGCCGTACTCATCATATTCTCCCCCATTCTCTTCCAAGTGCTACAACACAGACCACCTTAAATATTTGTTGAAGGCATGGCTCAATGTATACAGACATACTTCATGCACAGACAAGTATACTTATATACTAACTCATTTACTTTTACTAACTCATTTTTAACTTTTTTTTTTTTTAATTTATTTTTGAGAGAAGTGCAAGAAAGGGGTGGGGTGGGGCCCAGAGCAGTCTCTATAGTTGCACACCACTGGTTGTGACATGGTTTCATTCCACACAGGTGGATGTGGGGCCACATGGGGCAGGAGCTGAACCAGGGGCCTCCCACATGGGAGGTGAGAACCTTTACTGCCGAGCCATCCTGGCAGTTACCAGTTGTGCTGCAGTTCAACATCTGCGGTTGCACGGGCCGGGGCTGGGAATTGAACCCCGGACCTTGTGATTGCGAGGCAAGCGCTCAACTGCTGAACTATCCTGGCATCCCCTCATTTTTAGCTCTTAACCCTATGAGGTTGGTGTTACTATAAATCTCATTTTACAGATGAGAAAATTGAGGCACAAAGCACTGGATAACTCACTAAGGTTATATACCAGTAATGGAAATCAAAGATTTGAACCTCTAAAGTCTGTCCAGTACTGGGAATAACTTTGATTAATTCTGCCCCCATTCTACTCACTGGAACTTAGCCATATGAAGCTATCTAAACAAACAAACAAAAAGGTTTGAGAAGTCAGTTATTTCCCTGTAACATTATACCTATGGGGAAAGAACATGAATGTTGAGTCCAAAGCTAGGTTTCTCTTCATAACTCCAGATTTTTTACTAAATTATTTAGGATGATTTTCCCAAAATGTAAAGAACATGAATAAATATTTTATGCATAATTGAAATCTATTTCCCAGCATACCTCTAATTTTGAAATTCTCCCTGCAAAAATCAACTCAGTATAATTTTAAACCTGACAAATTTCTACAAGATGTGAAAAATAAAAGTTTTTAAAGCTAGCATATTATTATTTTGTATTCTGAAAGAATTAACCATTTTTTCCCCTTAAATTTTAAGATAAATAATCACTAATATCTAAAAACAGTATTTTGTTTCTGGTACACAGTTACTTGTATTCCCACTTGTTGACGCATCTGTTCCATCTTTAATGCAACCATTGTGAGGTCTGAGGATTCATTCAGTACGGCATTCAAAGTTCAAGTGCTATATGGATTACTGTTAGCACTTCGTTACTGAGACAGGCCTTGGTTTCCCATGGTGTGCATTATCTCCCACTACAGAATCATAGACTCAATTGTTCACTCACATGTGTGTTCCTGGTGGGCGAAGGCTGGAGAAATTCATGGTTTCTTTCTTTGCTTTATTGCTTTTTGTTTTGTTTTTTTGTTGCTCTTCTTGTAAAGATACACTTGACATACATTATATTAGTTTCATGTGAACTACATTTGTATATATTGTGAAATGATCACCACAATAAGTCCTGTTAACATCTATTACCATACATAGTTACAAAGAAAATTTTTTAGTGACTAGAGCTTTTAAGATCTACTCTCTCATCAACTTTCAAATTTACAATAGAGCATTATAGTCATTATGCTGTGCATTACACCCTTTAACTTATTTATTTTAGAACTGGAAATGTGTATATTTTGACCAGCTTCACCCATTTTACCCCATTTCCCACTCCATACTCTGGCCATCACCAATCTGTTCTTTGTAGCTATAAATTCAGATTTTTGTTTGTTTGTGTTCCTTTTAGATTCCACAAAGAAGTAAGATTATATTGTATTTGTCTTTTTTGGTCTGATTTATTCCCTTACATAATGTCCTAAGATCTATCTAAGTTGTCACCAAGGGCTAGTTGTAATTCTTTTTTATGGTTGAATTATATTCCATTGTATATACCACATCTTCTTTATCCATTCACCCACCAATAAACATTTAGGAAGCTTTCATATTTTGGCTATTGTAAATGCTGATACAATGAACATGGGGGTGCACATATCTTCTCAAGTTACTATTTTCATTTTCTTCTTATAAATACCCAGAAGAAGAATTGCTGGATCATACGGTAGTTCTATTTTATCTTTTTGAGAAATCTTAATTGACAATTTCAAATAAGAAATTGCTAATATCTAAAGTTAATATACAAATAACAAAAAAAAAATGAGTTTTTTAGTAGGGCACTTTTGATTACAAAAGATAATATTTGAGGGAAGTATAAAAAATAAACAAATAAATGAGGAAATGTACCTTGAACCAAAGGGAAGGGATGCATTTGGGTTTAAAGGACAAATAGAAGTTGGACTCTCAAGATGTCAAAAACTTCCCTCCTGCTCTCATCTTGATTCCCTTCTGGGCATATTTCTCTCTAAAAATCGCCTTTGCTGTCGTTTCCCACCCACAAAGTACATCATGAAGGCTCAAAGTACATCTCCTTTCTGAAGGCAACAGGCAGTATGGGGCCAAAATCTTGTAGTCATGATTCCTAATTTCTGAAGGAGGGTCTCTACTTGGGGAAGGTCACTACTCCTACCTCAATCAACTGTGGCAAGAAAGGTGGGTTTAGTGAGAGTGCATAACAATAGCTGTGTGGTGGGAGGCATACATGGAAAGACTACCCAAAAAGAATGGGTGCTTGGCAGACAAAATAGTAGGTGTAAACTACAGCTTCCTCCCAGTTCTTCAGCTTTTATATTTTCAGAAGAAAAAAAGTAGAAGGGATAGGGGAGGTGGAGCTCAAAAACATGTCAATTATTGAATGAAATGAGCACGCTATTCTGCTTTGTTATGAATGTAACTGTGTTCTGTTCTATGAAATTATTATATTCCTGAAAGGCAGAGTGTGTGTGTGAATAAAACCACACTTAAAAGAATTCAAAAGAACCTCAGGGCATGTATGCAACCATGGGTTTTTAAGAGTGTGTACCTTAAAGAATTTGTTTTCTAAAATGAATAACAGCCAATTAAGCTTTGTTATGTCTAGGTTTTTACATAGCAACTATATTTCGAGAAAATGATCCAGTTCTCATAGCATTCAATTTATCTCTGATCACAGTTTGAAACTGGATTAAATACATGATGTAAAAGCATTTCTTCCAGTCTTCTATAGCTAATAACTCCCCTGTAAACCAGAGAATAATGGGAGAGTAATAATCAAAACAGATTATTACTTTTGATAAATCTGAGACAAATTTTAGCCTGTGTTACAGCACTTTAAAAATGCAGACAAGAGGACATTTAAATGCATTTGTAGGTGTGATGACAACAAGGAAATTATCTTGTTGATTACATCTTTTTTTCCAGGTTCCTGCTCTTCAGATTTCTATGGCCCTTGCTCCAAAAGTAGAAACACAGACACTGGTGGCTTCTGTAAACATCACCTGAATTTGTAAATCAAAGGATCCATAGCTCAAATCTTCATAGTAATTACTCAATTACTACTAGAGCACACTGAAGACAGAAAGAGTGAAAATGTATTTCCCTTCCCTCTGACAAAGCACAATAAAAAGAAGTTAGACTTATGGGGTAGAGCTCCTTGATTGTTTTATGTTTGTTTGAGCAGATATTTAATCAAGATCATGGGAATTTATCTGGATTTTTAACATTTGTTGTGGATGTTCTAGAAACTATAAAAAGATCTCCTCAGACACAAATCAAGAGTTTTGTGTCACTTCAAAGCCCTAAAAAGTTTTAAAAATAGGCAGCAAAAACAGCCAGGCAGCAAAGATGACAATCATTTGGACATAAAAGGAAATCGAAATGACCTTATGTATTGTTTTCCACCCTCTCTCAGAGCTCAAAGTGATTAACGATTGGCCAGTGGAGCTTTTTCCAAATCACGTTCTGAGAAATTCCACTTGTCTCTTATAGGAAATGCTCAGTGGGGAAATGCTGCAAAATTAGGTGAAGGAAGTTAAAAAAAAAAAATGTTGTCTTGATGTAGGTTTTGTTGAGATAAAAAGCACTAAAAAAATCAAGAGAAGAGGAAGTTTGCAGTGTGTCCTTAGGATGCAGATACAGTGAAGGGAGTGAACATTTTGCCACCCTGATGTTGTCTTTTGGGGCAACGATTTTAAGTAGTATATATAGAAAAACGACTCAGACAGAACTTTTGACAACCCCGCCACTTCCTGCCTGAGAGATGCAGACAGAGAAACCTGCTTCAGAAGAGAACTCTTACTTAGAATGCTGCCTCAGCCTAATTTGAATAAGTATGGTAAATAAAAAAAAGGCGCCTGTTAGCTAAATGCCCCAGCATGCCACTGTTTCTCAGCTGCCCACCATGGATATTCCCTTCTCCTTCATGTACCCCTAAATCATGCATTCTCACTTCTGAAATCTAATACCCCATCCCCCCTTACCCTTTTTCCAAACTGTCATATATATGGATTGTTACCCAAGTGTTTTTGGAATGTTCATGCCTATGGGAATTCCCCATGTGCATGCATTAAAACTTTGATTTTTCCCCACTGTTAATCTGTCTTTGTTAATTTATTATTAGCTCAGCTAGAAAAATGTAGAAGGTGGTAGGGAAAGAATGAATTATTTTTTTAATCCTCACAATAAAATCTGTTGAAATAAACATTATTACAGGGAAGCAGGGATGGCTCAGTGGCTTAAGCGCTCACTTTGCAGCCCAGGGGACCAGGGATTGGATCCTGGCCCCGGCCCATGCAGACCCATATGTTGAACTGGTAGGCTAATGAAAAGTCTAGGAGACTTGCCCTTGACATATCTTTTTAAAGTTACATATAGGCCCTGTCCAAGTGTCTAATTGTCTCTATGAGGGCCATATGAGATAAAGAAAATATTGACTGACTGATAAATAAAAACTTCCTCTAGTTCAGTTTACAGCTGCAATAAGGAGAAAGTAAATTAACATCTACTGAGCTTTGGATGCAAAATATGCTAAGAGTAGATCTTTCATATAAGTTTCCATTAAAATCTCTACCTTGGCTTTCAGTATAAAATTCTTTGAAATTCAATAAATGAAAATTTCCAGAACTAAAACAAGGACAAACCATCCGAAATGCACACTGAAGTCTGCCTCTCCTCTGAGGAAAAGTCCCCCGTGGTCTTCTCCTTCCTGTGAATGGATGGCATCTAATGGACTTGCCCCACATGCAGGCCTACGATTCACGGTTTGCTCTCTTCTACCTGTCAGTCTCAGGTCCCACCCCTTTCTCTTCTGGATTGTATAACTTGAAATTATCCCCTTGAAAAATTTTTTAAATATTTATTTATTTTTTATTGTTTTTTGACAGAGACAGAGAGGGTCAGAGACAGAGAGAGACAGGGAGAAGGGGGAGGGCCCAGAGCAGTCTCCATAGTTGTACATCATCAGTTTTCGACATGGTTTCATTCCACACGGGTGAGCAGGGGCCGTGCAGGGCGGAAACTGATCTGGGGGTCTCCCGCATGGGAAGTGCACCCCAGTTCAGCATATGGATCCGCACGGGCCGGGCGGGGATTTGATCCTCTATCCCCAGGGCTGCAAAGTGAGCGCTCAACCTGCTGAGCCATCCCGGCTTCCACTCCCCTTGAAATTCTTTAACCGTACATGGAATGATGCTTCATACTCCATACTTTTACAAATACTACTCTTTCTAGTTGGAATAATTTCCTCTATGTAAGACACAACCCAAGTGTTACATTCTCCAAACAGTTGTCTTGATTATTCCCTCCCTCACATATTGAATTAAAGTTTCCTCCCTGGGATCTCACAGCACAATATCCATTCCTCCATTACAACTTATAATGTTGAAGAGACATTATCTATATACGAGGTGTGATAAAAAAAAAAGGGTGAATGCTTAAATTAAAAGAAAAAAGTTTATGACTGTAAAAGACACATTGCCATTAATCCCCCTCAAAATACTATGCCTCGCTTTGAACACACTTATCCCACTTATTCTTGCCACTTTCTGAAGCAGTGCTGGAAGTCCTCTTTTGTGAGTGTCTTTAATTGTGCTGTCGTGGCAGCCTCAATGTCCTGAATTGATTCACAACATTTACCTTTCATGGTCATTTTGACTTTGGGGAAGAGCCAGAATTTGCACGTGCCAGATCCGGTGAATAAGGTAGATGAGAACATACCATAATGTTTTGATCTGAGAGAAACTGCCATACCAGAAGCGATGTGTGACCTGAATTGACACAGGACACTGAGGCAGTCACAACAGTGCAATGAAAAGAAAGACACATTTTCAACTGCCCTGCTTATGAATTCATTGTGATTCAAGTGGTAAGGTGGAAACACTATTTCTTTCTCACCACTGAATGATCCAGAACTATGCTATCCAATACATTAGCCATTAGCCATATGTACCCATTAAAATTAAATTGAACTGAATTTAAAATTTAGTTTCTCAGTCACATTAGCCATACTTCAAATACTCAATATCCACATATGACTAGCGGCTACTGAATAGGACATTGCAGATATAAAATTTTTACATCATTGCATAAAGTCTATTAAGCAGCATTGATCCAGGTATTATAATTTTACAGAAATAATTCTCTGGGTGTGTGCATGTGTGTGTGTTTGCTTCTACACAGGCTAATCCCTAACTTTTCAAAATGAGCTTATGCATGGGAAAGTGAATAGCACAGGGCCTACCACAGTGAAACCATACAACAACAACAAAAATCTGTTAATGTCTCTTCCATTAAAGTTAGAAAGATCATTTACGTGAAGCAAGAATAAAAAGTAAATCAAGAGCCGCCCCCCCCCCCAAAAAAAAAGTGTTCCAAGTCAAATACAGACAAGTATACCCGTATTTTCCGACATCTAAGACGACCGGGCATATAAGACGACCGGGCATATAAAACGACCCCCCCTAATTTTACAGTTAAAACATAGGTTTAGGCCTATATTCGCTGTATAAGACTACAGCCTCGGAAGTGGGGGGGTAGTCTTAGCAAATATAGGCCTAAACCTATGTTTTAACTGTAAAATTAGGGGGTTGTCTTATACGCCCGGTCGTCTTATACACCGGAAAATACGGTACTTATTTTAGCATTGTTTGTAAAACCCCTCCCTCCCCCACAAAAAAAACCAAAGTGTCAGTACAACCTGATACTCTGGTGTTTTGAGTGTATGAGCGCAGTTTGATGAGTTCAACATTATGCTTAAAAAAGAACTTGAGGGGAAGCTGGGAGGTCTCAGGGAGTTACGGGCTTGAGGAGTGAGTCCCAGCCCAGTCTGTGGGGACCCATATGCTGACCTGGGGTTGGCTTCCTGTGCAGGACGCCCCCAGTTCAGTTCTCACCCTTCAGTTCAGCCCCTGTCTTGAGGGGCATACCTCCCATTTGAGAGGCCCCCAGCCTGGTTCCTGCCCAATGCAGCCCCTGCCAACCTGTGTGGAATAAAACCATGTTGAAAACTGATGACGTACAACTATGGAGACTGCTCTGGGCCCTCCCCCTTCTCTCTGTCTCTCTCTGTCTCTGCCTCTCCCTGTCTTTGTCAAAAACAATAAAAAAAATCTTAAAAAAAAACCAACTTGAGTAAAGAGTATAAAATAATCCATAAAGTGTTTTATCCT
>PVKE010008000.1:26614-49054 GCA_004027555.1 Craseonycteris thonglongyai
AACCACTATGGAAGGCTGTATGGAGATTCCTCAAAAAATTAGGAATGGAATTACCATATGACCCAGCCATCCCTCTACTGGGCATCTACCCAAAAAACCTGAAGACCTTAATCTTTAAAGATGTTTGTACCCGCATGTTCATCGCAGCACTGTTCACAGTGGCCAGAACATGGAAACAACCAAAATGCCCTTCGATAGACGACTGGATAAAGAAGATGTGGTACATTTATACAATGGAATACTACTCAGCGATAAGAAAAGATGAAATACAGTCATTTGTGACAACATGGATGGACCTAGAGACCATCTTATTAAGCAACATAAGTCAGACTGAAAGAATCAGGAAACATATGACCTCACTTATAGGTGGAATATAAAACTGAAAGTTACAAAGACACAGAGACCTATGGACACACCCAATAACTTGGTGATTGCCTGAGGGAAGGGGAGGAGGGGGGAAGGAGTGTGGAAGGGGAGGTGGGAGAGGGCACCAGCATTATGGACACACTCAATGGTTTGGTGGTTACCTGGGGATGGGGGAGGAGTAGGGAGGGAGAGTTGGGAGGGGAACGGGGAGTGGGCACCAGATATATGGTGATGCAAGGAGACCTGATTCTGGGTGGTGAGCACATAATGCGATGCATAGGTGATGTGATGTGGACTTGTACATCCGGAAATTATCTAACTGTTATCAATCAATGTCACCTCAATAAATTTAACAATAAAGAAAAAAAAAGAAATAAAAACAGCTAACAGAATAAAAAAATGGTTAAATGGATAAATAAGAACTAAAAAAAAAGGGGGGGGGGGTTATTCTAACTGGAAATTCTATTTGCATCAAAATGTAATTACGGTACTGCATAAAACATGACCTGATTCTAAGCCCTCCTGAAACAGTTCTCCCCATTACTCTGGCACACGCCTCTGACCAAACATCATGGGAATCTACTCACCTAATCATTAAAGCAGAGTCATTTAGTGCTCTTTGGGGGATTGTGAGAGAATAACACAAGACAAGCATCATTTCTACCTAGAAGAAGCTCACTGCCTATCCAGGGAAGGTAGCTGCATAAAGAGGAGAAAGTTGGATCATTCTGATCCTACACCTTTGCTAAGGCTGGAAATGCTGAAAATACACACAAGTTATAGACCTCCATTATAAATTTAGTCTTCTACCTTGGCCTTTCTTACCGGTACTCAGTGATTCATTTCCTACCCATCTGCTTAGCCATGTATTTTATTTGTTCACACCACAATCATGAGGATGCACTATGTAATGATGTTCATTCCCAGGGAACTCATTAAATGGTAATTGAGGCAATGAAACAGGTGAATATATTACAATGGGGGAAAGGCTAGGAGAGACCCAAGAATAGCCTCTATGGGAGCAACTCCATTGAGTACTCAACATGGATTCAGAGAAAAGGAAGGAGACACAAGTAGCTCATGTTCACAGTTAGCTTTCTCTCCCATTCTTCATGAAAACTGTTCCAATGTTTCACTACTGGGTCAAATTTCTCAGCAACTTTAATAAGGTTGCTCAAAATGAATGCAAAACACAGAAGGATAAGAAAATTAAAACCCATAGCCCTACTTTTACTGAGGTATAATTTATTTACACCAAATTCACAGATTTTAAGAATAAAATGTGATAAGTTCTGACAAATATATGTACCTCTTCAATCAAGACAGAGCATTTCCATTATCATAGTAACTTAAATGTCCTCACAATCCCTTTTGATCAAGATGACCCTTTGCCCTGAGAAAGAAAACAAGGATGATTCTCATTTTTATAACTACATTTTACTTTTGCCTGTCCCAGAACTTTGTAAAACAAAATTTCACAATATGTACTTATTTATACCTGGCTTATTTTGCTCAATGTACTATTTTTGATATCTTTATTATTGCATGTATCAGGGTTCCGTCTAACTGCTGAGTTGTTTCCATTCTATAAATATACAACAATTTGTTAATAGACCTTAGAGTTGTTTCTAGTTTATGATCACAGTAAATAAAAATACTATCAATATTCATGTAGATTTATTATCTTGAACTTACATTTTCTTCTCTCTCTTTCTTTGTAAATACTTTTCATCTGCATTTTACAAACACAGAATGTAGTATTTTTTTTATCCCTTATAATGAAGGTAAGGGGACGTTGGGATAGCTCTGCAGGGTGAGAGCTTGCCTTGCAATTGCAAGATCCGGGGATCGAATCCCAGCCTCAGCCCCTGCAAACCCTTATGTTGAACTGTGGCACAACTGGTAACCACCAGGATGGTGGCAAAGGTTCTAGCCTCCCATGTGGGAGGCTCCCAGTTCTGTTCTGGCCCCACATCCATCTATGTGGGATAAAACCATGTCACAACTAATGATGTACAACTATGGAGACTGCTCTGGGCCTTCTCCCCTTCTCTCTCTCTCTCTTTCTCCCTCCCTCTTCTCAAACAAAAAAATCTTTTAAAAAAGTAAAGTTATAAGGTAAGAATAGAAAATTCAGTGGTATCACTAGGTAAGAAATCTCAATCTAATATTCAAGTGACTTGCATTATAACCTCCCTTTGCCTCTCACTTCAATTTAAAAATAGAGATTAACAAATATCAACTTCATCAACTTACTATCTCCACAAGTATATTTGTTTGTCTTTACATCTCCTGTCTTCTTTTTTTTCCAAGTTTCTGAGGAAGGGGTGTCTACTTTCCTGTCCAAGGCAAACCCCTCTTTATCTGATTTTCTTTCATCTCCTTAAGGGCTTGACTAAGTTTGCCTTCAAGTCTTATTCATATTTTTAAAAAGTAAAGCTACAGAGACTATAGTAAGGCACTTAAATTCTAGCAAATGAGAAAATATTGTACAAATAATCCTATAACTAAATTATAACTACACTGACAAATACTGTGGCTAAAACTAAAACAGTAAGAGATTAGAACAAAGGACTCTGGTTTGGTCTGGATGGAAGCTTCTCTGACTACTTGGATGGAGAGGTTGAACCTACCGGTACACATGAGAGAGGCCTAGAGGAGGTAGGACAGAGTGAAAATCAAAGTACAGGAATTTGATTTAGGCAGGAAGTCCATCAGCCCCCCCACCCCCCCCTTTTTTTTTGCTATGAAAAGACTGTGACAAGAAAATGAAAGGATTTCCAAAGTATGTAAATGGTATGTTTATGGTCTTATTTTTTTCTATGAGTCAGGAGGCATGGCAATCTTTTGAGACCATTGTGAGTATTATTTAAAATTTGAAGGGAGAGGCTGCTGACAAGGATCAGTGAGAGGTTTGTTGGCAAGCACTGAGGGCCCAGGTGAGTTTGGGAAGCAATGTGGTTTGGGCTGTGAGTCCATCAGCAGCGCGCAACAGATCCAAGATCATGGAGAAAGCGGGTGGATGTCAAGGCGTGAGTAGCACAAGGATAGGGCCTGGAGGCCATTCATGGTGTAGGGAGTGGAGAAGAGTTGTTGAAAGAATAAGATTTGAAAGTCTCGAAATGATAATACAGTTAGGAACATTCTATCTCTTATGCCCCACATCAAATATACCAACATGAGAGGTATGGGCAAATGCTCAGCCTCTGCTGTGTATGGCTGCAAAGGACGCAGTGTTCCTAGAAGATCCAGTCTTGGTCAAGGGCACGATTCTAAAAGAACTTCCACAAGGAAACCAATAGTATAGGAAATATAGTGAATAATATTACAATAACTATGTATGATGTCCGGTGGGTACAAGACTTATCAGGGGAATCACTCTGTAAATCATGTAAATGTCTAACCACTATGCTGTACACCTGGAATTAATATCAAATAATATTGAATGTCAACTGTAATTGAAAAAAATGTTTAAAGTGAATAAAGGTGAAGCAAAATAAGAGGTCCAGATTTCCAGGTCTGAAACAAGTAAGTCACGGGATGTATGTACAGCATAGGGACTATAGTCAGTAATGTTTTGATAGCATGGTTGGTGTTAGCTGGCTGCTGGACTTATCTCAGTGATCACTTTTTTTGTATATACTCAGAAATGTTTAATAACTATAAGGTACTTTTGAAATTAATATAATATTGCGTGCTAGTTATATTTTTAATAAAGATCTTTAAAACATAAAATAGATTTTTAAAAAGATTTATTTTATTGTTTTTGACAGACAGAGAGAGAAAGAGAGAAGGGGTAGGGCCCAGAGCAGTCTCCATAGTTGTACGTCATCAGTTTTTGACATGGTTTTGTTCCACACAGGTGGGTGGGGGCTCTGCAGGGTGGGAACTGGGCTGGGGACCTCCTGTGTGGGAGGCACATCCCCTCGAGCCAGGGGCCAAACTGGGGAGCGAGAACCAAACTGGGGTCCTTCTGCATGGGAAGCACACCCCAGTTCAGCATGTGGGTCCACACGGACCAGGGCCGGGATTTGATCCTTGGTCCCTGGAGATGCAAAGTCAGCACTCAACCTGCTGAGCCATCCTGGCTTCCCCCAAAAGAGATTATTTTAAAGAAAAAAGAAAAAGAAGGAAAAGAGATGGCAAAGGGACTTGGTAAGAAATTTTACCCAAATGATAGAAAGTCAATAGCAAGTAACAGAATAATAGGAAGTGACTGAGCTAAATATAATAGGCAAGATTAAGCCACATATACAGTCTCTTACTATCTTCCTTCCTGGCCCTTCATCCATGATTAGAAATATTTCATAAGGAAAGTCTGGTCAATTACCCAAAAATAAAAAAGAAGTATATTCTGCCCATCATTGTTATGTTGTGGTAGTTAATTTTAAAAAGCTTCACTAGAAAGGTATTTGAGAAGAAAATCACTTTCCATTTCACAGCTCAGAAGGCTTGACTATAGCTTCCCCTTTGCTGGTGAAAAAATCCAGCTCAATAAATACGCCTATTCTCACTCATGCAGAGCAAAATAGTGAGCCTTGTCAATGAATTTAAGAAGCTGTCACCTTAAAGTGAAACAATAGAGATGTTACCTACATCCAGTTTCTCATGGTTACACTACATAAGTAAAATGTCTCCACCATTTCATATTTGTAAAAGACATAATGGCAGGAGGGGACAAAGCAAGGTAATGTCACTTCTGGGAGTCAGTATATTAAGGGGACCCTTCAGCCTGATAATGTAATTAACCCTGTTAAGCCCTGCTGTCAGTAAAATTCCAAGGAGTGAGAGATACAAAGAAAATGTCCTTCTCAGGTAACCTCTCCTATTGGAGCATTATGAGAAATGGTAGTGATAGTCTGCCGAAGAGAACAGACTTTCACATACGGTACGTTGTTTCTAAAAGTCTTAGCTATGAAATGTCAGATCCACATCACCAAGTCGACATTTTCTTCTTACTTCTCTTCTTTGTGATATAATGCCTCCTTTCTTTCACAACCATTTTCTATACATATTGAGTTTTAAGTCTTAAAATGCAAAGTCTAGACTGCATGATAGTACCATATGTAGAAAACCAAAATTATTTTCTTCATTGCATGCTCTATGTTTACATCCACCCCTCAAAATATGAAACTTGAGACTGTTTAATAATCAGATATCACTGTCTAGGTAGTATATACATATATTACTGATATTAGCATTTCATGCAATGGTATTTAAATATGAAATTTTAAACATTTTAAATCGATTTTATCAATTTAAATCCACTGGACAGATGTACTCTATATTATTTGTCTATAGGTATCTACAGAATTAAATTTTTGTAAGCTCTCTCTAATCATTTTGACTGTGGCCCAAATGATGTTACAGGAATAAAGCAAAAGAAATTATTTGTCTAACCATGTAACTGTATCATCATTTCTAAAACATGAAAACTATTCATCTCATTTATTTATTCACTAATATTCTTTGAATATTTATGACATTCCAGGAAGCACCATGATACTAAAATGCCTACAATCATATAAAAAAAGTAAAACATTCCCATAAATCACCATGATATGAAAGTCGCTACGAATATGGATATGAGTGGTAAAAATAACTATGAAAATCTTGGGAAGAAATAAATAATTCCTAGCTCTGGGGATTAGCAAAGGCATGTCAGCTGGCCTAGAAGAAGGAGTAGGTTTTCAGCAGACTGAGATGAGATCCCTACATAGAGAACAGCAGGCTTCACACTCACAAAAAAGGCAAACATTAGATGGAAATGACGTGTAATGACGTCTACATGGGATATAGGTAAATAATGTGAGCTAAAGCTTAAAAAGTTGCCAGATTTCAGAAGACCTTTTCATTCTCTTATATATTTATGAGCACTGAATTGTGATTTAAAAAATTCTCCCATGTTCATAATTCACGATAAGAAATTGGGAATGCTGGGATAGCTCAACAGGTTGAATAATTCACGTGCAACCATGGGGTCCGGGGATCGAATTCCAGCCCTGGCCCGAGCTTGTGTGAACCCCATCTGCTGAACTGTGGCACAACCTGTAATCGTCAGGATGGCATCATGGCAAGAGTTCTTGCCTCTCATGCGAGAGGCCCCCATTTGGTTCCCTCCATGCACAGTCTCATATCCACCTGTGTGGAATGAAACCATGTCACAACTAACGATGTACAACTGTGGAGACTGCATTGGGCCCCACCCCTACTTCTCTCCCTCTCTCCCATCTCTCACATAATAATATAAATCTTAAAAAAAAAAGATATCTCAAATCTAAAGATGCACAGTTTCAAAGAGTTTGCATTTTTTTATCTCCAGGGTCTCACAGAAAGTTCAAATTCATCTAAACCAATATCTTGGAAGCTGAAGAAAAGCCATGACTTTTAATGATACATTTTCATTTTACCTGAATTGTTAAATTTTCTTATGTTTATGTGCCCCATACTTTCTGGGCTCACTGTCCTGTTACAGCTGAGAAGACAAAATAAAATGCAGAAATAATTCAACAAGACTTCTCATTCTCAGAGTTAGGGTTTTCACCATTTTTTTCTTGGTTGACAATGTGTAAAATCTATTCAATAGCCCTAATATAAACTTGCAAATTAAGAAATCTAACATACAAGACTTTAACCCATTGACCATCATACACTGATTTCATAGAGATACCAAAATGTAAGCACATACTTTGAGCTGACTTTGTTTCCCAGGTTAAGGCCTTGTAAATTGTAGATTAAATGATTAATATTATATGATTGATAGTACTGAATAAGTGTCAACCTCCATTATTGTCACGTTAGTTTCCTCAAAAATTTGGTACATTACCCTCAACTGAATTTATCTAAATTAATTTAATTAAATAAATGCCAATTACATATTTGGGTAATTTCATTTAGATATTTTATCTTTTTAAAAACAAGCATTTTCTTTATTTCCAGTAATTAACACTAAGAAAACATCTTTTATAAGAATCAGGTCAGAACAAAATAAGACATTGACTTGTTTTGACTCCCTCCCTGTTTTTGTTATCTCTTCAAATTGAAAACAACCAGGTTCTATGTCTTGTACTATACTAAGATAACTTCAATTTAAACAAATTGACAGATTTTTAAGATTATTATGTAATTTAGTTAAACTATTTATTCAGCCCATAACTGGGTCTGAATTTATTATTTAACTTACAAGGTTACTAGAAAAATGCTCACCTAGAAAGAATTAACTTGGAATTTGTATGTCAGAAGAATATGGCGGAAACCACTTGCAGGATGGGATGATCTGGTGTATGAAAAATGCTGAAGAGTTGGGCCTTACTTAACACCAAACCAGGTTTAAATCCCTCAGCATAAAGTTTACATGAAAACTCATACCATGAAAACAAATCCAAATAAGAAAATGAAGTCCAGAAAGTTTAAGTGACTTTATAATGCATATCAATTTAGAGAGAGAATTGTATTGTTGCGTCTAAGTTTTAATTCCAATCTGACAGTCTCTGCCTTTATTTGGTAATTTTATACTATTCACATTTAAAATGATATTGATATTATTTGGATTGAAATCTGTCATCTTTGTACCATTTTCTATTCATTGTATTTGTTCTGTTTTTTTTCCCCCCTCTTTAAATGCTTCTTGCTTTAATTGAGCATTTTATATGATTCTATTTTATCTTCTCTCTTGGTGTGTGCACTTTATGCTTATTTTTATGACTTTTGATGGTTTTCCAAGGGTAGATAATATACATTTGTAAATCATCTAAATCCACTTTCAAATAACACTATACCACTTCACTAGAAGTGCAAGTATCTTATAACAGAGAACTCTTAATACCTCCCATTTCTTATGGCATGGCTGTGATTTAATTCACTTCTCTATTAATATATGCTATAATCATCTAATATATTGTTACTATTATGCCTTTAAAACTTACATAATTAAGAATAAGCATAATAAAATATTTCATTTCATCTTCATTTCTTTCTTTCTTCTTAAAGATTTACTTTATTGTTTTTTGACAGACAGAGAGAGAAAGAGAGAAGGGGCAGGGCCCAGAGCAGTCTCCATAGTTGTTAAGTCATCAGTTTTCAACATGGTGTTGTTCCCCACAAGTGGGCGGGGGCCATGCAAGGTGGGAACTGAACTGGGGCCCTCCCTCATGGGAAGCACACCCCAGTTCAGCATATGGGTCCACACAGGCTGGGATTCGATCCTTGGTCCCTGGGGCTGCAAAGTGAGTGCTTAACCCGTTGAGCCATCCTGGCTTCCCCATTTATTTCTTACTTGATGCTTCCTCTTTGTATTCATGTGAGTTTCTGACCCATTTCATTTGATTTCTGCCTGGAGAACTACTTTTATCATTTCTTGCTGGGAAAGACTGCAGATGGTGAATTCTTTTAAGTTTTTAGTTGTTTGAGAGAGTCTTTATTTCTCTGTCACATTTGATGTGTAAGTTAGCTAAACACAGAATGCTAAGGTGGCTGATTTTTCTATTAATATTTCAGAGTTAACCCTAATCTTTTCTTGATTGCACTGTTTCTGCTGAGAAGTCTGTTGCAATCCTCAGGCATTTTCCTTTAGGTAAGTTGGTTTTTATTTCCCGCTGGCTTCCTTCAAGATTTTCTCTTAGTCTTTGATTTACTGCAGTTTGAATATGACATGCCTAGACCTTTCTGTTTCCTTTAAAAGACATTGTACCTCTCCTTTTGTTCTTTTATGTTGTCCATTTTTTTCTAGTAGAACCCTTAACATATAACCATCATGATGTTAAATTTCTAGTCTGATAATTCCAGTATCTTTGTTATTTCTGAGTCTGGTTTTGATGATTACATTGTCTCTAGACTGTTTTTTCTCCTTTTTTTGGCAAACTTTGTAAGTAACTTAGTCAGTGGCCTCAGTAAGTAGAAATTTAAGGGCAGATCTGTTTGACTCCAAATCCCATGCTCTAAACCGTGAATGGACTCCCTATCATGAATAATAAATAATACGTGTTTAGCACTTCTGGCATTGTTTTTAGTGCTTTACACATTTAATAATTACAAACATGTAATTAACATGTTTATAATTATGATAACATTTAATAATTATAGGATGTAGATGCTGATCAGGATGGCCCTAACATTCTCCTCAGCTTAACTAAACCTTAGGTTTCTTCCTGAATCTTGATCTCTGACCTCCCTATTTTTAGAGCATTTACCTCAGATAACTTGTAGTTATAAATTCTTTCTCTGGCCTTTTCAGATGTAAATATTTTTAAACACCTCTTGCCTGTTTTACAATCAAGAACTGTCTTTCTCAAGGATTTGGGAACCATCCCCTTGAAATTAAATTATCACAAAAGATAGCACCCCGAAATCCCACTCTTTGTGGGAGGATAAGACCCTAACAGGTATAGTCACCTTGCTCCAATTTGTAAAACTATCTCGTGTCAAAAATATATGAGAAAGATTACTTTATCTTTGAACAAAACCAGTTGACAAACAGATGGTTTATAATCACCCCATCCTAGTTGTTAAAAACGTCCCCATCCTTTGTTTCAGTGCAGTTGGGCTCAGGTTGCTTTCTGGTTTCTCTTCCTACTGCAATAGCCTTGAATAAAATCTGTGTTCATTTAATTTGTCTGTTGCAATTTTGCTTGGACCATGCTTTCTTTCTCTCTTTTTTTTTAAAAAAAGATTTATTTTATTATTTGAGAGAAGGTGAGAGGGTGAGAGAGAGAGAGAAGTGGGGGAGGGCCCAGAGCAGTCTCCATAGTTGTACATCATTAGTTTTTTGATATAGTTTCATCCCACACAGGTGGATGTGGGGTCGTGGGGGGCAGAACTGAACTGGGGGCCACCAGCATGGGAGGTGACAACCTTTGCCACCATCCCGGTGGTTATCAGTTGTGCTGCAGTTCAGTAAGTGAGTTTGCATGGCCCGGGGCCAGGATTCAATCCTTGGACCTCATGATTGCAAGGCAAGAGCTCAACCTGTTGAGCTATGCTGGCATCTCCTGAACCTTGCTTTTTTAAATCACCATTTTATGGATGAGAACACTGAAGCACAAATATGAAATAAGATTACACAACTGGTAGAGCCAGTACTAGAACCCAGGCAGTCTAGTTTAGATAACATGTCTGAATCATTATACTCCAGTGGTAAACAATATAGTCACAAGGTTATGAGAAGGTTTTTGAAACCCAGAACCTTCACATAATAGGTACTTGAGAGCCAGTTATAGAAAGGAAGAAGAAAATATTCATCAAGTCAAGCAGATCTGGTTTGGATCCAGGCAGTACCTCTTAATAACCTTGCAGCCTTGGGTGATTACAATGATAGTTCCTGAGGTTTGTACTTCCTTGTGGATGAATGGACGTACAAGATTTTACCACTATTCTTGACCATCCGATAGATAGCTCAAATATTACGGAGGAAAAATGGGCTAGTGTGTCTGAATGACATCGCACTATATTTCTATTAAGGTCAAGAAATAAGTGTGAGCTGACCATTTTCATGACAACAAAATAGAATCTAAATTCTATTTGAGGACTCTAAATGAAAGACTAAATTATGAAGTGCAAAGTTAAGCTCAATCACAGAAACTAACATGCACACAGAGAACAAAGAAAATTATGGATACAGGTGTGTATTTATGCTCAAAGACCTTGCAGCTTATTGAGTTCATGTGGATATATTACAACTTTGGCCAGCTTTGTATTATGACCATATTAGAGAGCAAAGTGATACTCAGATCTTTTTATTAAGAACTATAGTAAGTAAAAGGACTGCAAGTAAAAGGACTGCTAATTGCAAATTAAAGTGTTAATTTCTACCCATTTTGATTTCTGATAAATTCTTATGAAGAGCCAATGAGTTTTAAAAACTTTCAAGTACCACAGTAGTTTTGATTCTGTTGAGTAGCAATTGCTTCAGGAGCCAATTGATTTCAGGCTTTCTTATGAGGAATTCTAAAATGTTGTCAGGAAGAGAATGCCATGTCTTTTTTTTTAAATATATTTTTATTTATTTATTTATTTTTGACGAGAGAGAGAAAGAGAGAGAGAGAGAGAGAGAGAGAGAGATACAGAGACAGAGACAGAGAGAGAACTGAACTGGGGGAGCTCTCAGTTTAGCATATGGTTCCGCATGGGCCGGGGCCGGGGCCGGGGCCGGGGCCGGGATTTGATCCCCAGTCCCCGGCGCTGCAAAGTGAGCGCTTAACCCACTGAGCCACCCCGGCTTCCCCGAGAATGCCATGTATTGATAGAAAAAACATTTAAACTTATGAAAGGCAAAGTATTTTGAGTCAGGAAAGCTGGGATAGCTTAGCAGGTTAAGCGCTCGCTTTGCAGCCCTGGAACCGCAGATCAAATCCTGGCCAGTGTGGACCATATGCTGAACTGAGGTATGCTTCCAATTCAGGAGGCCCCAGTTTGGTTCTCCTCCACCGGTTTGGCCCCTGGCTTGAGGCGGTGTGACTCCCATGCAGGAGACCCCCAGCCCAGTTCCCGCCCTGCACAACCCCACCCAGTTGTGTGGAATGAAACCATGTCAAAAACTGATGACGTACAACTATGGAGACTGCTCTGGGCCCTCCCCCTTCTCTATGTCTCTATCTCTCTCTCTCTGTCAAAAACAATCAATCTTTTTTTAAAAAGTATTTTGAGTCATGTAATGTGCTCCCAGATGCACACAAAGAGTTGGGGATACCAGCTTTCAAAGAAAGTGAAACTACACAATGGTTGAAGAGGTTAGGCCAGTGGTTAGCAGGTAGTAGTAGTAACTGGATAGTGCTATATAACCTTTATTGAATGCTTCCAAGTGTCTATGACTGATTCAAAGCATTTACATGTGTCAGGCATTTTAATCCTCACAACAATTCTTTAGATACTATCATTATCCCTGGTTTACATCCAAAAAAAGAAAAAAGTAAAACAGAGAAGTACAGTCATTTTTCCAAGGTCACACAGCTAGGGAGCTGAAACTCAAACCCAAAGTCTGACACCAGGTTCATGCTCTTAACCACCTGGGGCTGGGGCAGGGAGCTTTCCAGATTCTGTATGGCTAAAAATCACTAAAACCAAATTGGTAGGGAAGATTGTTCTTTTCCTTTATTTATGCCCAGACAACCAGAGAGATAAAGAATGTATAGAAATGTGAAATTGGGGGATGGCAGGATAATTCAATAGGTTGAAAGCTTGCCTTGTAACTGCAAGGTCTGGAGATCAAATCCCAGCCCCATTCTGTGAAACCCATATGCTTAACTGTGACACAACTGGTAACCACCAGGATGGCTTGGCAGTGAAGGTTCTAGCCCCCCCAAGTGAGAAGTTTCCAGTGTGTTTGACCCTACATGACCCCACATCCACCTGAGTGGAATGAAACTGTCACAACTAATGATGTGCAACTATGGAGACTGCTGTAGGCCCTCCCCCACTTCTCTCTCTCTCTTTGTCCTCTCAAAAAAAAAAAAAATATATATATATATATACATATATATATCTTCAAAAAAGCAAAAGTGTAAAGTGTAAAAGCTTTTTCTTGAATGGAGGATACTATAGTTCATAATAAGGACATTATTAACATAGGGATCATTTCCAATGAACTTATTTACCTGATGGAGCCACTGAAGAGCCATATTTAGAAAATCAAAAGGATCCTGTGACTGAGAGGAAGTACTAGGTGAGGGGGAAATATGTTACTAATTTTACCATCGACCAAGAGATTATCTCATTGATAGTGTCTACATTAAGTTGTCTGAGAAGAGAGAGCTTGGAACTCAGAGTCACTTTGTAGAAATAAATACAATTGCACTCTGCGCATCTAGAAAGCTATGCATTGCAATATTATGTATGTTATTTAGCTAGAGATGATGTGTAGTTAGAATAAAAAAATATCACATAGTACACAGCCCTGTGCCACTGGTGTCACTTTAATAATAGATTTTGAACCAGGAATAGAGACAGAATAAGAGGGAGGAAGGTGAGGAAAGTGTGGTACCAAAATCCAACCAAAGAAAGTGTTTCAGGCCACAGATGCTTAAGAGTCCAGAAAGATGCTGGCCAAGAAGGTAGAGACCAGTGAGAACCTAGACAGGCCTGGTTAACTTTGTTCAGGGAACAGATACCCGTGGACAGGTAATAAAAGAAGAAACAAGTAAAAAGACTCAAAAGAGTCAACAAAAACATTCCTGTCTTTGGGAGACTCACAATCCGGGGAGTCAGAGAGGACAAATTCATGACAGGATATATCACAAAATGGCAATTACTGTCAAGTGCCATTCAACTATGATCCAGAAGAGCTGAAGGAAGGATGGGCTAGGGAAGCCAAGAAGAACTTCAAAGGATACAAGGCTTGATCTGTATTGTAAAGAAATTAGGACCTAGATAAGAGGAAGGAGGAAGAAAAGATGTTCCGAGAAAGGGGTTTGACCAACGTGGGCAGGTGGGAGCAATCAGTAGCTCTATTGAGCTGAAACCGATTTTTCTTCAGAATAATAGAAGATAAAATTGAAGAGTAGAGGTCAAGGGGATAAGATTTCTGGAAATGGTTCAGTAGGGCTATGGAGGTGAGGCTTTTGAGTGGAGAAATAAACGCAGAAACTAGAAGATGATGTTTTACAAGGTGGCACAAATCCAACCACTTTTTTCTAATAGCATGAAAGAAATAGACACAGGGCTTAGAATTGAGTTTCAAGGCAGCTTTGGTAGCAAGTCACACATTTTGGAAATGAATTTCCACATATCTGCTCTAGAGCCTGTTGTTGCCAGTTGAGCAGAATATTCTGAGTGCAATGGCATGCGCAAAACAGGACATTGAATATCTCAAGCCTTAAGATGAATGTTACAAAATCTGAACAAGAATAAACACCATGATTATGCAATTACCTTTCATCCCAGGGTCTTATTTACCATCAGGTTTCCCAGCGTGCTGATCTATTTACTGCTAAATGGAATAATCCCACCTAAAGGAGATGATGTACTTCCTCTTACTGACAGATTATCCCAACCTCCCTGATTTCACAGCATCAATACACTATAAAAATATGCTCTACAGAAAGAGTTATTTATGTGCACCAGGTCCGATGTAAGCAGCAGCTGCCAAAAAGACTGCATTAGCCTAATTTTACTTCATTTCACTTTGGTGGTATTCACCTTTTTAAATAGAATGGGTTGTGACAATATCTGAAATGAAGAGGCACAGATAACAGACACCTCCATTATCATTATACATTATTCTGCATTATTCTGCAGCTTTCTCCTGAAGGCTTTCTCAAACGAAGTACAATCTAAACTTACAGCTTCCATGTTTGTCCAAGAGCGTTTGATGAAACTGTTATGCTGAATGTAAAGATTACTCTTCTGAGGCTGTCAATTTCTCACTGATGTTTGGCAGTTTACTTAAAGGAATAAGCTAGATGTAGTGATTCACCCCCTTCTCTACCAAGGAGATGGCAAAACTGGCTTGACTCTGAGGCTTAGAGGTAGTTTCTTCTACATCAGCCATGGTCTGTTGAGAAAACAGGTGCATTTGATACTGAAGGATAGACGTCAATTTCTACTTTTCCCCCAGAGCACTGGGATACATTTATTTTAAGTTGGTCTAGTTTTAACACTTACATAATTACAACATATGTAATTTAAAAAAAAATGTGCGTGCACGCATGCCGCCCCCCTGCTCCCCACCCCCGCACCTTAGTAGAAGAAGGCACCTTCCATCCAGTTATTCAAATCCAAGCCTAGAGTCTCTTGACCTCTCTCTTCCCCACTGCTCCAACCATCAAGTCCCACTAGTCTGCCAGTAAAAGAGTCTCAAACCCTGAGTCATTGTCATACTTCCTCTTATGAACCCAGTCACATCATCCTCCCCCCGGGATCTACCCTTGGCCTCTTACTAGTTCTCCTAGTTTCCACTATTCCATCTAAAGCCATTCTCCACGTAGCAGCCAAAGTAATCTCTCAAAAGTGCTCCTCTTTAAAAAATTCTCTGCACATGGAAATGGAAGCTGAGGTTCTAAGGTTGGGGTCAGGGGGTGGTAGGCTCAATTGAGTCAGTTCAAGGCACACTGCACCCCTTGGATCAAGGAGCATAGTGGGCTCCCCACAACATCCCCAAACAAACCGCACTGATTAGACTCTCTTTATGGAAAAGTGGCGGTTCCGATGTCTAAAGAAGATGAAGATACGCTCCACAGGCAAATACTAGGGCTACGTATCATATGCTCTTAATAAAATTCTCATTGGTTCAAAGTGGAGTAAGAAAAATAAAAATGATATGTTAAATGAAAAATAAAAGTGATAGATTAAAATAAAAATATATTAAAATAAAAATGATATAGTAAATGATATATTAAGCTAAACGTACTTAATTTTTAAAAAGGTCTTTGTATTGTATGGCCCTTTCTAAAATTTTTTGGCAATAACATGCCCTTTCTTTTAATAAATTATGGTGATATCAGAGCAGTTTTATTTTTGTTTTTATTTGGCAAAATAAGGTTAGAAACTCTATAACAGTCACCTAATATATTATTTAATTTTACTTGTTCATAATATCCAAACCTCAGGGAATCCTTAATCTAGAGCTAATATTTACAGAGTGCATTCTAAATTTCAATTGCGGTTGCCTGCAAAAAATTTATTGTCAACTATGCTCAGAAGTGCTGGGTTAAGAAGTATAAAAAATGATATTCTTACCAGAGAACTTCTCAGTACTTTAAGAATGCTAATGAACATTGTGAACTCCAAGAAATAAAATAAAGCATACAGCATAGCCCACAATTATTTGAATAAAAAATTCTCTCATGAAGAATCATCTTAATAGGGAATGCCAGGATATCTCAGTGGGTTGAGCACTTGCCTTGCAGTCCTAGGGTACAAGGATCAAATCCTGGCCTGGCCCATGTGGACCCACATGCTGAACTGGGTGTGCCTCCAGTTTGGTTCTCACCAGGGCGAGCTCCATGCAGGAGGCCCTTAACCTGGTTCCTGCCCTGCGCAGCACTGTGCCCACCTGTGGAATGAAACTCTGTACAAAATCAATGAAGTGAAACTAAGGAGACTGCTCTGGACCCTCCCCCTTCTCTCTCTCTCTCTCACTGTGAAAAACAATATAAATAAATCTTTTTAAAAAAGAATCATCTTAACAGACTTCTCCTGGGAACGTTCATCTAGAGACTCATGAAACACTTCCCCATGCGTTTGACGTTTGCTGATGAGCATAAATGCATCATTACACTTTTTATAGAAAGAAGGAACCAAGGGACACAAATGAAATTAAGATGTAAATTCAGACATTGTGTCATGTCACCCTTGGCTACAACCTCAGTGTTTTTAAACTATTTTCTTAGCTTGACCTGCACATTTGTGAAAAATAATCCCTATTCACATGCTCATAGTTTCCCCAATGACTTTAAACTATTAAGACATTGTATGAATTTAAAAAGCATCTTTAGGTCTTCAGTGAAGTTGTATTACTGTTGCTAGAATAGCTATCAAGTATCACCGGGCAGGGGAAGGCATGCAAATATCTCTTCAGGTATCAAGCACTGAATAATGCAAAAGGCTTAGAAACACGTGATGTTACAAAGCAATTGTCCCTGTGCTTGTAAATTAGAGCTAACAAGGTCCATTTGATGATAAAGAGTCATGAGCCTATTATACCACTCCTCTCCAAATAAACAAACAAACAAATAAACAAATAAATAAATAAGATCCACAATAAACACTTTTTAAAATACCAAGTATCATGCTTCCTTCTGTAAAACTATGCTGGTGACACAACAGAACACAATTAGTTTTATAATTAACACTTGTTTATCAATGTCTTATGCTATGTGATGCATGGAGTGGCAAAATGAGTTCTGATTTATTCATTCAGATAGAACTTATTGAGGGCATATAGAGAAGTGAGGTAACCGATACACTAATGTTAAATAGACTTCACAAGAGGCAAATAATTAAAACCAGCAAAAAATGATGGATCAATTCATAAACATCTATTAATATACCGGTATTATTGATAGAAAATTATTTAGAAAGCATGGAGTAACACTCATTTAGGAGGTTAGAGACATCCATCCTACCCCCTTCTTTTAACCCTCCAGTTCTTCTCATGATTAATATTAATAGACACACAGAATAGAATAGACATTCTTTTAAGAGAGAAAGCCCTGAACATAGGGGTGGAGGGGTAATTTTATGCTGTGGGCAAGAGGAACTGTGGGTCTCAGGAATCAATGAGCAAAGGCATCATCTCTTTTGGGGGTAGTGTTCGATGGCTGGGAGCTAGAAGAACCAGAATGAGTCACAGGCAGTGTGTAGCTCAGTATCTGAAATCAAGTGAGGTAACGTACAAGAAAAGTGTAATTGAGAACTAGCCAACATAATGTGAGCTTCTGTTGTCCCAGAAAGCCCCTTAAATTATCCTCATTTTTTTTTTCTTTTTGATGTTCTGATTGAAGGTGTTTCTGCTACCTTGTCTTCCAAATCTGAACCAATCCTCTGCTTTATCTAATCTACTGTTGATTCCCTTTAGTGTATTCTTCATATCAGTTATTGTAGTCTTCATTTATGTTTTGTTGTTGTTGTTGTTGGCTTATTTGTTTATTTTCTATCCCTCCTTTGTGTGTGTGTGTGTTGTATCTTTCTTGAAGTTCTCATTGAGTTCATTCAATTTTCCCCTATAATCATTGAACATACTTATAACCAGTGTTTTGAATTCTTGGTAGATTGTCTCCATTTCGTTTAGTTCTTTTACTGAATTTTCATCTTATGCTTTAATTTGCACGTTCTTTGTGTCCTCGTTTTGGCTGACTCTCTACATTTGTTTGTATGTACTGGGTAGAGCTGCTATGTCTCCTGTTCTTGACAGACATGCCTTTTACAGATGGTGTCCTGTGGGGCCCAGTGGTGCAGTCTCCCTGGGCACCTGAGCTGGCTGTTCTAGAGGTGTCTCCAGTTTGGCTTATGTGTACCTTCCTGTTTTAATTGGGCCTTGGTTGTTGGCACATCAATGGGTATCACTGATTGTCAGGTTGACTGGCTGTGTCTACAGTGAATGAGTCGTGCAGAAGCTGATCCCATGGACTGGGAGTTGCTTTAGTCAGGCTCTGGTGCCAGCTGAGTCTGCCCTTTGGGTGTGCCATTTGCAGAGCTGGTTAGGTGGTGCTCTTGTGTGGTCTGAAGCTGACCACCAGTTGTACTGGGTCTGGAGCCTCCTGGGAGGCCAAGGTCCACTGCTGCTTATGCCAGTCTTGGGGTTGCTTGGAAGCAGCTACAAGGTGATCTGCAGTTGGTTGTCACTTTTGAGGGCTTTAAGGCACGTGGATGAGGCTACACTAAGACCTGATGCTGGCTGCCATTCATGCTTTAATTAGGACCTTTTTGTGGGCACCACAATGTAAGCTAAGGGCAGCTTCTACTTCTGCCTGGTTTGTGGCCATTTACTCAAAGCCAAATTGCAGGTCAACCTGGCCACTGCTTATGCCAGATTTGGGTCACCTGATAGGAGTTATAATGCAAGCTGAGACCGATCACCACTTGTGCTGGGCTTTGGAGCCACATAGCAATAGCTCCAAGGCATGCCGAGATAGGCTGCTTCTTGCTGGGGGTTTGTGGACCTTGGAGAGATTTTTGGAAGGTCTGTAGCATGAGATGTAGTAGACTCTATGTGTACAAAAACTGTTCTAGGAGACTTGGGCTGGGTGAACAAGGTGTGTGGGGTGAGGTTTCAGGGAATCACTAGGGCAGAGTGGATGGTGTTAGGTTAATGGAAAGCAAAGACTTAGCAAAGACTTAGCACCCACCTCTGACAGGTCTGCTGTGGAGATGGGGGCTCAACAAGGAACAACGGCACCTGCCAGCACTTCTATCCCCAGAGACAGTTTCTCTGACCCCTGCTTCTCTAGTCCTCATCCTGAAGTTAGTCCATTTCATTCTTCTCCATATGTCCAAGGTACCTTTTGAGCTGCTTCCCTTGCTCTAGAGCTTAGAAGAATGAGTTTTGAGTAAGTTAAATTTTACACTGGCCTTTTAAGAACAATGTGTTTTGGTCTCTTGCATTTTCTCCAATGCAATCCCCACAGGTTTTCACAACCAGATGATACAGGGACTCCTTTTTCTGTCACTGGTGCCCAGGCTAGGAAGCCTAGCGTGGGGCTGGAACTGCTTGCTCCTCTGGCAGGGGGTAGTGCTGGAGGTGGATACGCAGAGCCCAGATAGCTCTCCTGAGTCTATTAATTGCCACACTGTGGATGTGGTCTGCCTGTCCCACATCTCTGTCCCTCTTACCTGTCTATATGTGGCTTCTTCTTTATATCCTTAGTTATAGGACTTCTGTTCAGCTAGTCTTCAGGTAGTTCTCAATGACGGGTATTCCATAATTTAGTTGTAATTTTTGTGTAATTGTGGGTGGAGGTGAGCACTGAATTTACCTACTTTGCCATCCTGACTGGAAGTCTTTGTCACCTGAATCTTGAAGATAATTTTTTACCTGCAGAAAAACTATACAGAATAACCCAAGATGGTCACTCTTCCTTAAGCCACTCTTGACCTGTTAGTATTTGCGATAAATAAAGTCCATTCTCTAGAAAGCCTTCAACTAAATTTTGATGTGATAGAGCCATTAGAAAATTAAAGAGGAATCATTTATGCCCAAACCACTAGACTAAGATTCTTTTATAAACAGTTTTATTGATTTTGACAAATGTGTATCTAAATATATTTGACATGCATAGGCACAAGGTACTTAATGACAAGCCTTTCCTACTAAATCATTCTTTCCCTAAGGTTCTCTTAGAAGCAGCATGACATATGTAGAAAATTTTTCTTGTTCTTAGAAATCTTCCTGCTCTGGCTAATATAAATCTTGGTTCTTAATAACCAACAGAGTATAATACTCCTCCATAGAAACATGTCTCTGCAACTCTCTTATAAGTAGAGTTTTCATATTTATCCAACAGGCAGGTGTGCACGTGTGTACACAAAATAAATTCAGTTAAGTATGTATTTTGGAGACAAAAGTAGATATGACTGCTAGGATTCATGGATTCAAAGTTTAAAGTGTAAGTCTCAGGAAATATAAACATGCCTTTAAAGGCATATTTTTATTCTGATTATTACCTTTTCAAAGTGAACCGAAAGAAAAATTACTTAGGAAATATAGAAATTTTGAAATGTTGAGACTTAATAACTTTGTTTCAATATTTTAGTTTTATGACTCTTTTCTTGTGATTTATAAAACGTGAGTGGGAACTAAGTTTTACTATCTTAATGTTATTTCACTAAGGTCAAATTATTTCAAAATTCAGTTTGGTATTGCACACTTTTTGCTTTCTCATCACCTCATTCCTTATGCTATTAACTAAATATGCTGAGACTTGAAAAAAATAACTGCAAAAGCTTATCTCACTTTATGTCCCTTAGCAGATGTGTAGCCAATCTCCCTTACAAATATTTCAGAGGAATGACCCCTAGAAATGTTGCAGCCCTGCCCCCATCCTAAGATTAAGGCCCAAATGTCAACATTTTCTGCAGTAATAGTTCTCCCTGTCTAATGATAAAGGTGACCCATTACTTTGATCCCAAATCTCCCATCTACCCCAATCTTCCAGCACAGATGTCATCTGAAGAAATAAAGCCTCTGGTTATTAGATCTCAATCAAACCAATGCCACATTTCCTGGTATTTGCATTGTTCTGATTTTGCTCTTTCTAATGAAGTCGCTTCTTATAGAGTTGTTTCATTCCTTTTTTTATTTTTATTTTTATTTTATTGTTTGAGAGAAGGTGGGGGGGTGGGCCACAGTTGTGTCATTAGTTATGACATGGTTTCATTCTATATACGTGGAAGTGGGGTTGCATGTGGCAGGAACCAAACGGGGGGCTTCCCACATGGGAGGCAAGAACATTTGCCATGGACTCATCTTGGCAGTTACCAGTTGTACCACAGGTCAGCATATGGAGTTTGCAGGGGCCAAGGCCAGGAATCGAACACTGAACCCCATGATTGCAAGGTAAGTGCTCAAACTGCTGAGCTAACCTGGCATCTCAGAGCTGAAAAACTTCTTTTTTTTTCTAACTCTCAGTTTTCTCTCATTTTCCACCTGAGTCATTTCTATATTCCTATCTTTAAGCTCTCTAATTCTCTGTTCCATCTGGTCTGCTCTGTTTCAAATGCTCTCTAATGCATTCTTAATCACATTTATTGAGTTATTCAGCTCCAGAATTTCTGTTTGGCTTCTTTTTAGTTTCAGACTCTTTGGTAAAGTACTCCTTTTATTCACTGATGTTGTTCCTGAGCTCAATGACCTGCATTTCTGAGTTTTCTTGTCTTGTTTGTTTTTTTTTTCCCCCTCTAAACTGCAACCTGGCATTTTCTGTCATTTATATCATCATCTTCTACAACTTTGACTTTGATTTCTGGTTTTCTTTTCATATCTGAGCTACCTTGTTACCTTGGTTATTCATAGGGCTTGATGGATTGTTTCTCTTCCTGGGCATTTAACGTAGTGAACTCTTTTCATTGTAAAGTACTGTTTAGCTCTTAACCTTACAGCAGTTTGATTAGTAAAAATCTTTCTTTTGTTTTCCAGTAGATGGTGCTATAGTAGCATAGTTTTCATTCTTTTTCTTATCTGCAGCACTGGCACCTCTGATATCTCAGTGGCATGGTGGCATCTCTGTTCCTGGAGGTGGAGGGCACCTGTATTTGGGTCATCTCAGTCTCAGGTGGGTCACTACTCCCTGTGCTGGCATGTGGCAGGTGATGGGGCTCCTTCACTCTGAATTACCAGCACTACCTCCTTGTAACCTGAGGCTATCAACTGTTCTGTGACATGCAAAGCATCTCCACTGTTGCTATTGGGTTCTGCCAGAAGAGGTGGGTGAGAAGGGTTAACAAGGGTGAGGGGAAGCAGGCTTATGAGTGTGTAGCTTTGCCTTCTTGCTAGTAATGGCAGTGGCTAGTCCACAGCTTCCTCACCACCTCACCACTGTACCGCATCTCTGCCTCTGTCACTGGTTTTCGTTTTTTTTTTTTGTTTTTTTTTTTGTTTTTTGTTTTTTTTTAATTTATTGTTAAATTTGATGAGGTTACATTGGTTGG
>PVKE010008001.1:0-48983 GCA_004027555.1 Craseonycteris thonglongyai
GTCTTATACAGCGAATATAGGCCTAACCCTATGTTTTAACTGTAAAATTAGGGGGTCCTCTTATATGCCTGGTCGTCTTATACACCGGAAAATATGGTATGTATCTTGATTCCTGAGCTTTTTAGCTCCTTCTTAAATGTGGTGCCTGAGACCAGGGCCTCACGCCCGCCACCATATGCCCCCTGCAGGCTGCTCCCTGCGGTATTTTATGCCCAGCACACCCTGTAAGCAGCTGTTTGGGGTCCCAACCTTTACTTTAAGCTCTTTCTTCCCAGGACCCCCTCACCTATGCAGAGGGCTCAGGAGACCCCAAGACTAAACAAAACAGCTCCTGGTTTGGTAATACCTGACTGACTCTACCTAGTTTTCTTCTCCATTTCTTTTTTCTCTTTTTTTTTGTCTGCCTTGGTACAAATTTTATAAATTTTTTTTTTTTAAGTTTTTAAGAAAACTGCAGAATTGGACGGCTGAGAGCGCTCCACTAGAAAATCAGCCTGAATCATGCTGTTACCCTGAGGAACCACAGGAGTGAGTTGAAATGAATATATAAACCTCACATCACCTCCAATTGAGTAGTCTTAATGCAATTTTTGCCAAGAGCCTGTGCTCTGGGGCCTGTTTGCAAGGTGTAAAGTGCAGCAGGCTTCTGCTAAGTGATAGCAGGGCTTGTTTTGCAAAGTGTGGAAGCCTTAATCAGCCTCAGCTTTAGCAGCTTCCTGAAGTCTGGTCCCGCTGACTTCTCTCCCTCCATGGCAGCCCTAAATGATGCTGTTAAGTAATTCAGTTTGAAGGACTTTCCAGAGATCAATTTTACTAATGCACACACAGCATAATAGAGGCTGGTGTACTGTAGAGAGAGAAGTCTTTTTTTCTTCTTCTTCTCCTTTTTTTTTTTAATCCAAGAACAAGTACAGGAATTACCCATCAGGTCATACCCGTGGTTTAGGCATGGCTTCCCTAGGGATTAACATTTCCTGACTTTGCACTCTGCATAAAGGTTACAAGTATTTTGTTATGTGCAACTCATGCATAAAAATTAGAGATGCTGCACAGCTCCAACCAGGACACTTGTTGGGATTTCAATGCAGACATCTGGGTTCTTGAATTCCTGATGAAAGTTGTCACTCAGAATGGCAGCAAGGGCCTACATGGCGCATGTGTGTGCGTGTATGTGAGTGTGTGTTATGTGTCTGTGTGGTCTTTTAACTTATTTCTTATTGGACACAAAGATTGCTGATTTCTTTAGCAATTAATCCTTCTGTTATAAAATTTCATGTTCCGAATGTAAACAGTTACATCGGGAAGTGTGTAACTTAGCAGCTATCCAGCAAGCAGATCTAGACAAAACTTGGCCATGTGCAAAGTCTTATTCAAAACATTCAGTTAATAGAAGTCAGGAATCAACAGGTGACAAACCACGTAGGAACAAAGAAAGCATTTTAAAAGGTAAGTGGCTAGAATAGTCTAGAAACTCATCAGGAAATTCTTTTGCATAATGTACCTGTGAGGTTCACACATGTTAAATCTAATAGTTTCTAATTAGAATGAAGAGTCAATCACAAAGATGACATCCTATATAAAAGCTTTTCTCCTCAAAACTATGATTTTCCAGTAACAGAGTCCCCCATTCCTATGCCAGATTTTCCCAATATTATTTTGGTTGTATACTAAGGACACATTCGCCTTGAGCCCGTGGGAAAGTAGGATATCAGAGGGGTGAACGTTAGATCACCCAGGCTACTTTCTACCACTTAGAAGATTAGTAATCTAAAGGGCACACAGATCTGTGGTAAAATGGCTTTTGCTTTCCAGCATCTAACTTGAAATAGGCTTCCAGGAAGAAATGATAAGGAGATGGGAGGAGGGAGGAAATGCCATGTGTCAGACGCTATGCCAGGCTCTTTGCAGAGCTTCTCATTTAATCTAGGTCATAATGATTTGAAATCATCAATCTAGGCCTTTTTCTTCATTTTCAGAGACATCCATTCACTACAAAGTACCGTGCGTATCCAATTTTAATTATTGTTTTATTAGTTTGGATGCAAGGGACAGGATCTCAGTTCAAACCAGCTTTGACAAAACCGGAGATTTATGAGCTCGACTCGAAAGGAAAGCTGAGAAACCAGGCCACCGGAAGGCGGAGGAGGGTGGCCAGTGTTCAGACGCCTGGAGCCTGGGGATTGACTATTACCAGGATTACTTTCCTGTATCTCTTTTTCTCTCTGGGTGGCTAGTCCTCTACTCTTAGCCTCTCAGACCTGTCAGAAAGGACCGAAGCTCAGAGGGCTCTGGGCCTGGGAGGGTAGTGTGAGCTCAGGCTCCGGAAGGTGTTTCCTCCGGGCTCAGCTCCACCAAATTACAAACAATACCAAACCATTCCTGCCCCAGGCCGACCCACGCCACCTTGTGGTCCTGCCATTCCTCCCTGAGTGAAGAGCAGCGTCTCTGAGTCCCAGTCGCTCAGGCTATTTCACAGAGTCCTCAGCTGTAACTTATTGACTCGAGCTCTGGCTGCATCCTTCTTGTCCCAGATCCTTCTAGTGACTGCGCAGCCGTGTGGTTGGGGCCATTGGGCTGCAAGGCTGCCAGCTTCAAAGTCACATCGCATAGCCCCGTGCCTGTTTACCTCCTTTCTTCCAACTCTCTAAGTGCAGCCAGATGCACCTGTGCCACATCTCAGGCAGCACCTCAGGACAGGAACCTGGCTTTGCCAAGCCCGGGTGCTGACAGAGGGGCTCAGAGATGGCACCGTCCTTGGCGTAATGTCTGCAACCACAGAAACTGGCATGAGAGGCAGTCCACCTCAGGCAGGCAGTCAGCTCTCAGCCTGACAGGCCCCTCAAGACCTCCAGCATCCAGCCAATGGCAGCTTTGCAACTTTCCACCAGCTGGGCCAGGTCAACAAAACCAGACACCCAACAGCCTTGGGTGGAGTCATACACCACCACAGGGTAGGGGTGAATTCCCTGAAATCGCACCTGAACCAACGACTGCTGCTGCTTGAAGGAGTCCCCACGAACACTGTCCTGCAGCTGCCGAATGAGGGAGCAGCACCTGCCGAGAAAGGCTTTCTGTCTCCTTCCAGGTACGGGGGTGGGCACTGGGGGTTAGACACCAAGTAGACATCGCCAGCCAGCTCTGCCCATTCCTGCAGGTTCCCCATGTGCCTTCGGTGATCTAGCTCGCAGTCCGCTGCTGGTCCTAAGCCCAGGTCTGAAAGCCATTTGCCATCCCCAGGCATCACGGCCAACAGAGCATAGGGGCTGGACATCACCGAGCAAACACCCCAAACAATGTTATCCATGGCTCCATGGTCCCGCACAAATCTTCCCAACACCGGGAGTCCAAAGGGGAAAACAAAGCATGGGCCTGGTAGTAGCCAGTGAGTGGTCAAGCCTTCCTGCTTTACTCTGTTTACTGGGCAACTGTCTTGCTCGGGACAGGGAAGCTCCCCAGCCAAATTGGGTGGATACCCAGGTGGGTCTCTGAGGGGGGGACCCTTCCATTTGCCCTTTCTATTGTTGAAAAGGTGAGGGGCAGTTGGGGGTCCCGGGTATTGATTTCCAAGTCCTACAACATTAAATTCTGTGTCATCCTTTAATTCCCCGGATTTAAAATCAGGTATTAGAACAGTTGTTGGTTCCAGAGCTGAGGCAGATTGCCTCTGAACCATTAGCTTAGCTCCCCCTTACTTATATCTGATTTTATGTAAACTCATAAACATTTGCACATAAGGTAGTATCTCATCCCATTTTCCCGATCTTTGACAACACAATTCCAATTGTATGATAATATAGTAATTTAAAGTACCATTGAGTGGCCAACAATCCCCAAAATCTAAATTATACCTTGGCCAAAGAGTGTTACAGTAGAACACCAATTTCTTTTTTGTTAATAGCCCATAATTATAAGCTTGCCAATCATTTGCTATACCGTCCAATGGACTCCCAGTCGGGGTTGAGATTTTAGAACCCATTGCTGAACTCCGAATTAAAAATGATGGTACAAATAAGAAAAGAAATCCAAATGTACAAATAGACACACAGACATAGACGCATAGCCATAGTTCAGACAGCTTTCCTAGATGTGTGGTCAAATCACACCCATCTAGGACACATGATTTACACCTAGTTTAAAACACATGAATTTCACCTGGTTTAGACCAAGGTCTCAGGGACTCTTATCCCAAAAGACCACCTTTGTCCTGGGCGTGTGCTTGCCCTACATTGTCTCAGGATGCACTACTTCTGCAACACCAGGATGATGACCCAGGCACGGGGACCCAACCCCATTGGAGACTCTAACCCCAAAAGGCCACCTCTTTGACCTGGGTGTGTGCTCATTTTCCTCAGTCTTTCACAATGTGCTGCTTCAGCTACACCAGGATATAATCACGACTACAGGGATTCCAACCCCTCACAAGGACTCTAACCTCAACAGGACACAATTCACATCACAATTCACATGAAACTAATACCAGAAAAATATGCGGACATACAAATCAACAGGGCAAACACTTACGGTCAAGGGGTCAGTACCAGGACGCCCATCGCCCTACTTGGAAAGCCAAAGTGTATTCAAAACCAAGAAGCCACAAACATACAGAACAGAAGAGCAAATGCTTATTCTAACCCAGCTGAACAAATAGGAGTTAGCGACAGTGGCCTTTGTGCAATCCCGCCCTCTCCGGTGAGCAAAATCGCTCAAAGCTGCTGGTCTTGCAGTTAGAGAATCCATCCAGTCTCAGACAGCCCCCACGACCCCTCCCCAGAAGCCAGAAGACTCACCAGAGCCACTGAGATGATCCTTTCATGGTTGTCAGAACTGTTACCAGAGGGAAACTGAGTCAGGGTTCCTGCTGCCTGCACCGTTCAGTCCATAGACTGACACAGGAGTTGGGTCATAGAATAAGCATTTATTGTCAGAGCACTGGTGACCTGAAAGGCAGCAGGTTCCACTCTCAAAGACTGCCCATCTCCTCCAGCCACGCTACAGGGACTGACACCGGAGCCAAGGCTGTATCTTCCTGGTCAAGCCAGGTGTCCTGACACAAGCGCCCCTCCCTGCTTCCACCCTCCCGTCTTATATCCATGCCTGGAAGGCGGTAGGAGGAGCCTTCTGCCCCTGTCAATTCTGTCCCTTACCAGCAATTACTCCACCTGTGCTAGCCTGCAGCTCTTTGTCACCTGGGGTCCATTAGCATTAATTAAGCCTATGCCTCTCGGCCCCTAGAGCCTTTGTCCTGTAGGGAGGGAGACTTAGCAGGTGCCTTGCTTTCCTTCTTCAGCTGCTTCCTTCTTCATCCTGCTACAGAATGATTGACTAGTAAGTGTGAAAGGAGAGGAATGAGAATCTGGAGGGTTGAGAGAGGCCAGGTCATGGAGGGGTCTTAGCATTTCAGAGCTACCTCGCAAGGTGTCATCCAGCCAGGTCCAGAAGACGTGTCCAGGAGGCTCCTGGATTGTGCTGCCCACTGTCCTTGATCCCCCTCAGGTTAGCCTCTAGGACCAGGCTGGTTCCTCTTCCCTCTCTTCCCCCTGCTTGTATTGAATCCCACGTGCCTTCATTCCTTCAGTCCACGGACAAGGATCTATTGGGTGCCTACACTACTAGGCCTGCTCTAGCCACTAGGATCCAGTGGTGAGCAATCAGGTCAGGAATGGGAAGTGCTTTCTGTCCTGCACCTTCTTAGGTTAGGTGTTGAAGTAAAACCCAAAGATTGTGGTAGGCTGGAGGGGGACTGTGCGGGTAGTCGGCCATCCTCCCCCGAGGAGCTGACCACTATGTAATGTGCTGTCCGGGCTCACAGCAGGTCTAGCCTTCTCCCCAGATGGGCGGGGGTAAGAAGGTGAAGCTAGAAGTCTGAAATCAAGGTCTGGGTAGGGTCATCATTTCTCTGAAGTCTCCAGGGGAAAACCTTGACTTGCCTCTTCTAGCTTCTGGTGGCTTCCACAATCGTTGGTGTTCTCTGGCTGGTGGCCACATAATGACAGCTCTGCTCTGTCTTCACATGGCCTTCTTCCTGTGTGCTCGATGCATGTCCTAATCCCCCTCTCCTTACAGGAACATCAGTCATGGGATTAAGGCCCACCCCATTCCAGGGCGACCACATCTTGGTTTGACTCCAACTGCAGTTTCTATTTCCAAATAAAGTTTCCTTCCCAAGTACCAAGGCTTAGGACGTGAACATATCTTTTGGGGAGACACGATTCAACCCACCGCGCTGGATGTGAGAAGCGAGGCTTCCGTGGGAGGGTCCTAAACCGGGCTCCTTTCTCCCCATAGCAAGCAGAGCTCCTGGTGTCTCCCAGCCTTTTTCACACTACTAAGGCTTCTAAGGTCTCTTTGTCCCTGACTTCAGGGACACAGTCAAGGGCTCTGTGAAGTCAGGGCAGAGATGAAAACGAATCTGCTGAATTCTAGGATGTGGAGAGAGAAAACAAGAGAGTCTGTCTCCTTCTCCAGTTCCCACCCCTCTTTTGTGGGCTCCTACAGTCTGCTTGGCAGTTGGTGACCACGATGGGGTGCCTGATGCCGGGTTTAACTAGATATTCCCATTCCTGAATGTTCAGTGCTGTTCTCTGCACCGATCCATTCTTGTTTCCCCCATTTACTTTCAAGCAGTGCCTCAGGATGGACAGTAACCAAGAGGCCCCTGCTACGGCTGGATTAGCAGGTCCGGAAAGCGGGAGGTGTTTCCTAGCTGCATATCAGCTTGGAAGAAGCCAGATTTCTCTGCACTGACTTGGGACCAAAAGCCAGACACAACAGCTACCAAGTGTAGCCTATTCGACGGGCAGCCTGCTGCCCAGTGGCTTAGGAAAGGGATGATTCAGACTCACCCATGCATTCCTTCCAGAAATGTCTAGGAAACAGCTGGGCTGGTATAAGTGGTCTGAAGGGGGGGGAGGGGGTGGAGAGAATCTAAAACCAAACTTATGCTTCTCTGTGTTGAGTGTTTATCAGGCTTTTTCTCCCATAAAGCAGACTTTGTTTATTCTGGAGCGGTTATCTTTCGAGTGCCCTTCTTTACACGGGTTTCTGGTCCTTATGCATCCAGTTATGAAAGCATCAGCTTCTTTTAGCATTTCCCCTGGGCATGGAGTGCCAGTGAGATGGGGAGGGGAATGGAAGCTTGATTCTAACACGCCTCAACAGCGCACGAGCAGTTCCTCTTAGCCAAGCAACTTCTTAAAGGGGCTGCACTGGATGCAGCTCAGAACTGCCCCTTCCTCCCCACCCCCACCCCACATCTCCTCCCGGGCTGGCGTGTTCCCCACCAGAGCACTTAGGCAACGCGAGGAGATGTTAAGTACCGAGGGCTGCAGGACATTTTTGTTGCTGTGCTCGGCAAAGCCGCTTGCTTTTTACAAACACATTAAACATTAATATCTACAGAACGGGCAGCTTTATAGTGCACAAGCACGAGTTTCCTGGACATGGATTTATTTATTTTTTATAAACGTAACCTTAGCATGCCACATATTTCTTCCGGAGCTCCCGATCTGAAAGGCCTTGGCTGGACCCAATGAATACTTTATGACTCCATTTAAGACCAAGGGAACCAATAAACTCACCCCCATTTACATTTCAGTGGAGCCTTATAAGTAATGCATGCCACAGGCCTCTCAGCTGTCTCTTGGTCTGCTATGGACACCTCATCACATGCATGGCCTTTTCAAGAGAACAGAGAAGTATTCTCTTCAAACCGCTTTATTTTTCTTTCTTCAGCTCCTTGCATCCCCTCTCGGTGGCCATGAATAGATCATCATAAAGGAACCAGCTACGGACAGGCGTGTCTTGCGCTTTCTCTGTCTTTCTCTTTGGTGAGTGGTTGGTTCATGGCCATGGTTTTCAGGGTCACCTCTGTGCAATGCCTTCTAGAAGGGCGTTGGCAGCCCTGAGCCCGCTGGCTGACCCTAGTCCTGAATTTCCCACTGCTTGGATTCAAGAAGGTCGACTAGTTTTCATGTCAGACCTGATTTTTCTAAAATGGAAGCTCTAATTTGATGCCTTTGTTTCTGTCCCACGGCTGATGGTGCTGTCTGTTGGCCTGAAAAACACCTGCCATCCCTCCCTGTCCCTCTTTGCCCCCTCCTTCCAGATTCTGGGATCCAGGTGGCTCCAGGTCTAGGCAATCTTTTTCCTCTGGTGTGCAGCCTCCCTCAGCAGCCAGGGCCATCCTCACAGGGTGTGAATCAGATCACACCACCCCCTGCTCAAAATTCTGCCAGTGGTTTCTCATCCTTTCACTATCGCCTGAGTTTCCAGCTTCTGGCTGCTCAGTGGATTTCAGACTTGGCACCTCTCACAATTGCATGTGCCAATTTTAAACATTGAGATCCCCTTATTGTATGTACACATTTGTGTTCTTTCTTATTTGCTTTCTTCCTTCACTTCTTTCTTTCCTTTTCTACCTCAATCTTTCTCCTTCTCTGAACTTTCGTTCTTTCTTTCTCTCTTGCTTCTTCCTTTTTTCCTTTCTTTCAAATACTTTCTTTCCAATCACTTAAGTACTCCATAAATACATTCTCCTCGTAGAAAATGAAAATATTTCAGATGAAACTAAATTCTCCTTTGCTCACAATTCAGCCGCAAGCCTGGCCCTCTTTCTCCTCATCTCATTTCTTCTTGGCTTTGTGTCCACTGCCCTGCTCACTTAGCAGAGATGTGAGGTCCTTCTTACCTCAGCCCAAACACCTTCACCATCTCCTTCTTCCAACACATCCTTCACATTGCCAAAGAATTTGTCCCCAAACTCTGTTTTCCAGGGGAACTTGCCTTAAAACTTTCAAAGGACCCTGATTACCAAGAGTCAAGATTCAAACTCTACAACCTGGAGCTCAAACTTCCACAATCTGAGCCCTTCCTTGAACTTTGGTTTTGCTCTTCTTCCTCCACGAACTACCTGCTTCAACTACAATGGTTTCCTCCCTGCCTCCAAGGGTCCTCTGGTTCTCCCACCTTTGCCTTTTTGCTGACTCCGTTCTGCACATCTTCAGTACCTTCTCATTGTGTCCATCAACTCAGAGGCTACCTGTTTTCTATGTCCTCTGGATGAGTCTTCTCTTCAGGGGCTTAAACCATGTGAGAAAGGTCAGGGTGCCCCTAAATGTGGAAAAAATCAGGTTGCATCATGTCTCTTTCCCCGGGTTTGAGGGGGTTTCCCCTGCAGGGAGCAAGCCTGGGATTCCAAGGCCCCTAGGCGCAGCCCAGAGTCCAGACCCACCTGGAGGTGAACCTCAGGGATGAGAGTAGCTTGGGGGCCCAACTGAGGCCAGGCTTGCAGAGGAGCAAGGGTCAGGATGAGCTGAAGAAGCTCCCCAAGAAAAGCCAGGCAGCAAGAACCCCCAGAAATACTCAGACAAGGAGCTGCAGGAGCCATTCTCTTACGGATGGCCGACATCCACAGGTAGATTCGTAATCAACTGGAAAAAAGTCCCAGTCCCTTAACAACGAGCTGAAGCAGAAGCCAGGTCCCTGAGTGCTGCACTGAAGACACATCAGACGGAGCAGGGGAGCCCAAGAGATGGAGCCCTGCTCCTCAGGGCCCAGGCCAAGGCCAGGAGAGGAAAGACTGATGTGATGGCTGCTCCGGGTAGTGCTCCTGGGCACTCTGGCCTCAGGGGCAGCAGCCAGGAGGCCAAGAAAGGGCTGTCGGGACACTGTGAGGAGCTGGGCTCTGAGATCGTGAGGAGCTGACTGACTACTAGACGGCAATGAGCTCTGAGATCCTCAGGGGCTCTCATGGAAAAGACTTGACCTCTGGTGGGAAGAGACCGGCTCCAGGGCCTGACACAGCCGGAGGGGATGACAGCTGTGGAGATGGGACGCCACCAGGGAGGAGGCGCCTGCCCTGTACCGATGAGGAGAATCTTCAGGTGTGCCTAGCTCTGAGCCTCAGTGGGGTGACTGTGTATGTTGGCCCTAGGCCACCCTCAAGCCCAGAATGGTGGGCAACACCCTCCTGCTGATCCTGGCAAAAATATGCCGGGAAGCGCATTTGAGGTGGGACCGGGCACCCCTATGGCCTTGTTCCAAATTACGGTAGCACCCAGAAGTGGGCTTAAATTAAGCCCTTTTGAAATAGTTTATGGGAGACCCTTCCAGATCTCTGTTTTAGAAGTGCCCCTTTTGGATTTGAAATAAGAGTCGAAGATTGGTCAATATGAACATTTAGGGAAAACACTAGGCATTTTGCAGGAGTTTGCTCATTACTGTTCGAGCCTTAGGTCCACTATGCACCGATAAACCAGGCACTGCCTGGGGCAGACTCAGACCTGCCGCTGTGGTTGACGCTGGAAGGGTGACCTGCACACCTGAAGATCTAAATTTTCTCTTTCGGGAAAAGATAGCAGCCCCCAATGCGAAGTGATAACATTTCTCTCATTTTATTTCATTTTCTATTCTGTATGTGTTTGGAGAAAGGTATGAAGTAGGAAATCCAATTTTGAAGAAATTAGGGAAAAGTTATTTGTCCTAAAAATGATTGTTACTCAATTTCGGTAGACTGGTTGAAAGATGAGAAGTTTTCTTGGTGTTTCATATTTTTCTCTTTATCATTCTTATGGTTTTAATTATGCATTCTAACCTCCTTGCCAAATTTGTCACCTCTAGAATACAGGGATGCCCAACTGTCCAGTAATGCTGTTCTTAAGACATCGCACGTGCCGCCTCCCTGCAAAAGCCAATGGACCTGAATTTTGCAAGATCCTTACTCCCTCTTGTGAAGACTTCCCTTCACTCCCAGCTCCTTGTTTGTTCTCTGGGCCCTGGGATACATAGGCCTACACCCTGTGGCCAGCAGGAAGTAGCCACAGAAGATGAAGACCTGTGCCCACTTGCCCTTGTAAGAGTCTAAGAGTCTAGAACAGGGGTCTCCAAACTATGGCCAGTGGAGACCTTTTTATCTGAATAAAATAATATTAAATAAATAATTAAAAACAACATCTATGTTTTGATTCTTTTTTATTTGGACCTCGAGTGTGTAGTCGGCCCCCAAACTGCTGTTTGATAGTTAATGCGGCCCGCGGGCTGAAAAGTTTGGAGACCCCTGGTCTAGAAGGTTAAAGTTCATGTGACTATCAGCAAATGACTTAACTTCTGAGAGTCCCCCATTCCTTCAGCTGCAGAATGGGTGTTAGAGAGAACTGATGGTAAATATATAAAGTTCATGGCACCTTCTAAATTCCTCCATCCTCCCTCCTTTATTCCTTCTTTATAATGGCTAACACTTAATGAGCACCCCCAAATGGCCAGCCCTGTGTACTCGGGGTCTCCCTACACAGAATCTCATTTCATCTCATTCTTATGGGTTAAATATCCTCCTGTATTCATGTGCTAGGGTGGCCACCACAACAAAGTATCATAAACTGGGTGCATAAATAACAGAAATGTATTTACTGTTAAATAAATGTTAGTATTTGTACGAATCTGTAGGTGTAAG
Organism: Craseonycteris thonglongyai; assembly: GCA_004027555.1. Classification (NCBI taxonomy): domain Eukaryota; kingdom Metazoa; phylum Chordata; class Mammalia; order Chiroptera; family Craseonycteridae; genus Craseonycteris; species Craseonycteris thonglongyai. The sequence goes on from PVKE010008001.1 coordinate 11,447, forward strand.
TCCAAGATCGAGGGCTTGCCAGGGCTGGATCCTTCTGAGAGCTGTGAGGGCGAATCTGCCCCTCCACTTCTGCCCTCTAGCTTCTGATGGTTTGCTGGTGATCTTCAGTGTTCATTGGCTTGTAAAGAAGTGTCAACCTATTGTTGCCTTCATCTTCACATGGAAAAGATGTGACTGTCTGTCTATGTCTGTCTCTGTGTCTAAACTTCCCCTGTTTATAGGACATAGTCATCAGATTAGAGCCCACGCTCATGAGCTCATCTTCACATGATCACCTGTATAGACCCCACCTCCAAGTAAGGTCAGAGTCACAATACCACCTTTCATTCACTCACAGGTACTGGGGGTTAGGACTTCAATATCATTTGGGAAAACACAATTCAACTCATTCGCCTTCCAAGGGTGGCCAGCAAGTATACAACCAGGACTCACACCCATATCTTTCTCCCAGGAGCCGCCTGTGGTGTAACTGTTCCAGTCAAGTTCAGGAGAAATGCATTGTGAACAATCCACCCACAGGGAAACAGCTTTGAGATCCTCACAGCATGTCGGAGTGCAGAGAGATCTTAAACCTCTGATCACTGCCATTTCCCAAGTGAGAATACTGAAGTCCAATGAAGGGCAGTGACTTGCCCAAGGTCACACGGCTGGATAGAAATAGACCAGGTCTGGAAATCAGGTCCTGGATGCACATGCAAAGCATCTCCTTTCCTCCATAGAAAATCTTCCATGGAACCTGCACCCCAGACTTTTGAGTAAACGCATTAATGCTCTCCATTCGTGCTGAGACAAAGAAGACATTGCTTAAACATAAATTCCAGTACACACTTCAGACACCCCGTTGTACTAAATAAAACACCACAGTAACCAAATGTCCCTCGTGAACCAGATGAAGTGACTATTAATATTGTTATCATCATTATTCTTTCTAATTACAAGTCAAAATTGTCCCTGAGTCCAAAAATGCTCCTTTCCTCCCATGTCCAGTTTCAAGAAAACAACCCACAGAAATTGAATCACAGTGTCAGATACATATTTAATTCCTGATGTATTTTTTACATTTTGCTTTGTGCAGGACTGTTTACCAAGTCCATGATCTATGGTCACCACGTTTCTGGGTTGTTTTTTATTCAGTCTTGAAGTGCCCCCTAGTGAAATGTTTATATATTTAGGGAGCTGAGAAATGAGCTGAAAATGAGATTTTTAGAAAGCTGAAGAGAATTTTGGAAGGACATGGGAGGGGAGCCCAAAGTTGGGGGGTGGAGGGAATTGTTTCAAGGGGATTTGAACACGATTCTTTTAAATCTCTTTCCGAGCCCTTTTCTGGCGGCTCACTCACACACAGCGCCTTGTGGACTCAAGCCTGAGACAGGAGGTTTTACCCACAGAGCTCAGACCCGGAGAAAGCCCACAAGGCTGCGTTCAGTCAGGCAGCCGGGCCAGGTGCTGTGGCCACAGAGAAGCCGGGGATTCAGCCAGTCACTCAAGCAGGTGCCGTACACCTTTTGCCAACCCGAGGTTAGTGCGTGAGCGATTTTAGGGAGCATCTTTCCAGGACAGGGAATCGGAGAGTTATCCTTTGGTTAGTTCAAGTCATGCACGTGTGTCCCGGAAACAGCATTTGACGGGACAAGCTGTGAGTGTATGGGTGCGGGGGCTATAAGGAAACTCTTTGTATGGAAAAATAAAGTTAATTTTTTTTTAACCCATAGCATTTGATTATAAATAAATAAATAGATAGATAGATAGATAGATAGATAGATAGATAAATAAATGGACTAAACATCAGAGAGGCAAGTAAACATCAGCTTCCTTTAACTGGCACCGGCCCCTCATCAGAACCCCTATAAAGCTCTTTCACAACACCCGATGACTCTCCCCACCCTCTGAGGCTCACATTTGATTGGTTTGGGGTGGAACAGGCATTCATCTTCTTCCAAAAGTCCCCCTTGATGTCCAGCCAAGAGCTGAGAGACACTGACCAGGATGGTGACCTTTGCTCAGATTCCAGATGTCACCCGGGCACCTTCTGGGTGGTGATGCGGGTCCCCTTGGGGTCCTCCTCCAGGCAGGAGGACTGGGGGGACTGGCCAGCCAGGAGGACTGGGTGTGCAGGCTTGTGCCCTGTCCCCCATGGCATAGGTCAATAAAGTGGCTTCTGCTTATGGACTGGCCACTCTGGTGAGCAGGTTACCAGGAATTCAGATCTCCATGTCAACTCCCATGATCAGGGTAATTTCATGAAGGGGAATGGGCCACGAAGCCAGTGTGGCCTGCCTCCCAACCTGAGCAATGCTGTGAGGAAGGCAGTGACAGGGACGGCTCATGGGCTGCAGCAGCACTGTGCAGGAACGCTTCTGTAAAATGCAGATGCCCGGGCCTGCCCCCACGGGCCGGTCTCAGGAATCTGTATCTTATCAACACTCCCTGGGTTATTCAGATGTCTTTCTAGGTCTGAAAGTTCGCAACAGATAAGGAGAACCCAAACTAATATATATAATATTGAATATCAATTATAATGAACAACAGTAGTTATGGGGATGTGAAGTACAGCCTAGGGAAAGCAGTCAATAATATCTAATAAGCACGTACGACATCAGATGGGTAATTGACTTATTGGGTGGGGTGATCACTTGGTGAAGTATATACATGGCTAATCGCTATGTTGTTTGGTATAGCTGAAACTAATACTGTATGCTGATGGTAATTTAAAAATATTTTTTTTAATTGTTTCTTTTAATATATTTTAAAGAAGAGCCCAGTCTACAGACTTGTAGCTCCAGCTCTGTCACTTACTAGCTGTGTGGCCGGCCAGGCGTAGGTTGTCTGACTTCTCTTTATCTGTGAGACTGAAATCCATATGCCTTCCCTCCCAGGCTTCCGTTCAAGAGCATAGGCATCCTGCACGAGCCCATGAGCACTGGGGCTCAGTCAACAGCAACTGTTATTGTTAAGCGTCAGCCCTAACCAGGTTTCAGAAGACAGCTCTAGACTAGACCCCTCACTTGGGTAAGCTTCCTTTTGTCTCTGTCTTCTCATTCTAAAACGGGAGTCATTACAATAATAATAAGCGATATAGTGGTTTTAAGGATTAGCTCTTCCACTGTCCTGACACAGGGTCGTTATGGGGGGTGGATGCTGGCTCTTTTCATTACGTTCAGCTTCTGGACCTTTGCTCATGTCACGAGCCCCTTTCTTAAAACCTGAGGAGCATCCCACCTCCTCTGGTCGCCTGAGCCAGCAGCAAGAAGCCAGCAGCGTGCAGCGGCGTAAGCAGAGCCTATGGAAGTCAGTTCTGGGTTCCTAGCTCAGCGCCTGGCCTCAGCGGTCCGTGTCCTTGCCTGTTTTCTTAACATCCCCACACCTATTTCCTCAGCAGTAAAAGGGACGTAGATGGTTCTCCAGGCTTCGGGGCTAACACGCTGATACCTGTCACACGTCATCTGAGCCCCCATGTGATGCCTTTCACGGGCTTCTCCTCTCGCCGTGTTTCTGAGGAACTAGGGAACAGGGAGCAGGGAGCAGTTCCAGCTTCCGATCCCTGGGCAGGAGTCATTTCTGCTCTCCTCTGGCTGTCTTGTAACCCTCTCTCCATGTCATCATCCTAGCTCCTTTCTACAGAGCTCCACGCAGGAAGAAAAGCTCTTTCCTCTTCTTCCTCCAAGCGTAGGTAACAGGCTATGGTGTCTGATGAGTCTTGACTGAAGCTGTCAGTATGAAAAAGCACAAACAGGATCATCGGATGTCTCCACTCCCAAAGTCCACCAGTCTTGCTCCTCTGTGAGGGATCTCCTGAGAAACAAAACGTGGAAAGAGCTGCTAGAAGGATGAAGGGATGCGGAGGCTGCAGGGACAGGTCCCCTGGAGAGCTCTTAGTGGAACAGCAGTTACCTGGGACCATGCACCTTGGTAACTGATCCTGAGAATGTCACCCAAGAAAGAAGAGAGGCCTCTACCCAGGAAAATCAAAGTGAGGGGACCCCAGGAAGACCACTGCAAAGGACGCATCAAGGCCCTGTCAGCTAAGTCCTTGTCACCGGTGCTGACCACTGCCTCCACAGGACCTGTGGTTCCACTCAGAGCAGGAGCGGGCAGCTGCTTGGCCACTGACGTGCTGCCAGAGACACCTGCGCATGCTCAGGACTGTCTGCCATCACCCAATGGCCGTGTGAATATGGATGCCTCTCCTAAGAACCCAAGAAAACGCGACACCAAGGTTGATGAGCAGGGACCTCTGGCTGGGAGATGGAGAAGCCTCCTCACCTGTTTCAGAGGGAGCCTAACACCTCTCGTAGTGACTTCTCTTAGAGGTTGCTGGTCCCCTCCTTTATGTCTGAGACCAGCTCTTCTTTCCCCTTTGGACAGGAACAAGTGACATTCCTAGCTTGGCACTCAAGTCCCCTTCACCCAGCCCACAAGGGCTCCAGCCAGAGCCTGGGCAATACTTAGAGAAAGTGCTGGGTGTTCCCAGCAGGGCACTGCCCCCACCCCTCCCCCATACAGAACTGTAGAACACAGGGAACCAGGGAACCCTAATGTAAACTATGGACTTTAGTTAATAACAATGTTCCAATATTGGTTCATCAATTGTAAGAAATGTACCCCATTCATGCAAGATGATAATAGTAGAGGAAATTGGGAAGGAGGGAGCGGAAGCCAAGCCTACGAGGACTCCCTATACATCCTGCACAGTTTTTCTATGATTTTTTTCCTAAAACTGCTCTTAGATATAGTCTATTAATTTCTAAGGCATTCACCCTGCGAACTTCCCTTGAGGTAACAAGTATGGCCTTCTGCATGAGAGCAAGAATCAGTTAAAACGCCAGCCAGGCAAACACAGCCATCTTGATGCAGAAAATTAAAGCCCATCTAAGCGAACACAAAGAGTTTGTGCCCAGGCTCCTGCCGCCCGCCCTCCCCGCTCCCCCGCCCCTTCCTCCGGTCCTCCAGCCCCCCAGCCCCCAGCACAGCCCCCAGCCCAGCCCCCAGCCCAGCGCTGTGGCCCCACATCCAGGCTGCCAGCCCTGCGAGCAAAGACCCCAATGCAGAAATGCCCTGGCTCCTCCTCTGCTATCAAGGAGCCTGCGCATGGGGAAGCCGGGATGGCTCAGTGGGTTAAGCGCTCACTGTGCAGTCCCGGGGACTGAGGATCGAATCCCGGGCCCGGCCTGTGTGGACCCATGTGCTGAGCTGGGGAGTGCCCCGAGTTCAGTTCTCACTGGGGTGAGACCCCGGCCCAGTTCCTGCCCTGTGCAGCCCCATGCCCACCTGTGGAATGAAACTATGTGGAAATACAAATGATGTGCAACTATGGAGACTGCTCTGGGCCCTCCCCCTTCTCTCTGTCTCTGTATCTCTCTCTCTCTCTGTCAAAAAAAAAAAAAAAAAAAGGAGCCTGCGCCCCTCCTCAATCCTTCGAAGTGGGGCTCCCCTCCCTAACAGCTGAGATTCAAGTGTAAATGAACCAGCCCAGTGGACATGGCTCCCAGGGTGGGCGGCCCTTCTCCTAGGTTGCTCCCCGTGGGCAACTCTCTTGGTGCCAGCATCCTGAGGCGTGTGCACAGAAGGTGGACCTGGGCCGGGAATCCTACGCGCCCCGTCGGGCCATCCACCCGGCTGTCCATCCAGGGCTGGTGGGCACGACGTCTGCACACACCGACTGGGTCAATTTGTATGCCGGGGGGCGGGGATTACCATATGTTTTAAAAAAGCCCATTTTAAGACGGAGGTTGCTTTTTCATTATGGTGAAACATTTAGGATAAAGGGATATTTATCATCTTTTGCTTCTGTATTCCATGCTGGTTGTTAAAAAACTAAGGAGCCCCAAGTTCCCATTATCCTGGAAGTGGTTAGGCTTATGTTAGCCAAGCGAACAGGGGCCTGAGCAGCGCCCAAGGTTGACCCAGGCACACCTCAAAGTGACATGTGCATACAGCGCCCCCAACAGCTACCTTAATAGAAACAAAACAACAACCGTAGACAGAGATAACGATGGAGGAAGACACAGTTAGGCCCTCACTTAACACGTTAAGCGCCAAGTCCGTCACCTGTGACTGACACTGAACTTTCCGTTCGGACCGCGTCAGTCACCGGTGACTGACAGTATACTTTTCATGCAGGCCGCGGTATTGCATGTTAAATGACGATCTAAAATTCAAAAAATTACATTCTATTAATAAATTTTAAATAAGTAAGATGTCCCGCTTGTCTTTCCATTTTAAAATGGCTGTTCCTTTTTTGTTTTCCTTCGCTATAATTTCTCCCTGATTAGGGGACATTTTCATGCTCACGGGTAAAGGAAAATCTTTTTCTGCACTGGAACAAGAATCGCAGACAACTGACTGAATATAAAGCATTTCTAAAATAATACATTGTACAAACTGCAGTAAATAATAAATATTCACACAGTAAATATATTCTATATATAAACATTCAGCCTTATCGCAACCTAAACAGATCTCCAGTCGCCAGCATTTTGGTGAAATCTGATATAACGGGCCAAGCGGTAAGCAAGACAGAATAGCCTGGGTGCTTAACGTGTTAACATCATGGACAGGCTCGGAGACTTTAAGCAAAATGACTATAAAGAATTCAGTTTTACCATCAACTGATTGATATAAACAAGAGTTCGTTTCCTACAGTATCTCATCAACATTATAATGAAACAACACTGAACAAAACAATGTTTTTTGAGAACTTGCTAGCAGCTTTGAAAACATAAAAATATCCCTACTGTAAACATTTCCTTCTGTGCAGGACACCAAAAGGAATATTTTCAGGAGACTGAACATCTTCTTTTAACCTTTGAATTATCCCCTTGCCCACCTCGTTCCCTCTGCCCCTCAGACCATCTGGGTGGGTGTAGGAGTCTCACTGTCTCCGCGCAAATGCACGTCCTTACAAGGAATTCCAGTGAAGCATTCACTACCTCTCCCCACTCGTGTCCAGGAGAAGCAATGCACGGGCCCCAAGGCTGGCCTGTAGGTGATACTCAAAAAAGATCTGTTGATGGAACTATGAAAGATGGACACCATTGGCCCCATTCACAGACAGGGAGGAAGCAGATCACTCCATGTTGATTCCAACCTCAGCTCCCAGATGAAAACTGAAACTTGCCCCCACACATGCAGGGGTGGGAGGCAGACCACTCCAGATTGGTAGGTAGCAGGGTTAACGCACAAGGGCACTTGCCTATGAGGCTTGTCTTGGGAGGCTGAAATATGAGTAGACATCTGCCCCTACCTGCCAGGATCTTAGGAGTTTATACAGAGGCCTTCCCTGGGTTCGGTCACATATGCAGTCCAGATGGTCTCAACAGCACATTGCTCTCTCCAGTCTATGGCCTTGAAAGTGTCTCCCACTGTGGGAGCTGTGGGCAGAGCGTACATTCCAAGACAAAGCGTATAGATAAAGTCACCATTGCCCACATCAGGTTTCAGGTCAACCAGAGGTCACATCTTCACCTCCTCCAACACTTCATAAGTGATCCAACCAAGGTAACAACCCAGGAAAGTGTCAGATGGAACCAAAAAGATTGATCCGGCTTTCCTCATGATCCTGCCACGTCATCTCTCTGCTGCGGGTGACTGGTGGCTTCACAGTGCAATAACCCAGCTCTCATCTGATGCATGGTGACACCTAGCCATGTGCTTAAGAGGCCTTCAACCCTACTCCGGTTCCTTGGATGGCAGTCTTCAAGAAGAGTTTCTTAATTTGCCAGGAACCCCCAAACTGGGAAAGAATGTTGGTGGTGCCTGCACATTGTGAATGTATAAAGGCCACTGAGTTACACACTTTAAAATAATTAAAATGCTAAGTTGCCTGTTCTGCGTCTTTTACCACCTTTTTTAAAAAGCATGACATTCATTAACTTTTAGTAGCCTTTCATTCCCTACGAAGCCCCTCTCGCCCTATAGTTCTTCCCCAACCCCCTCCTTAGCCTGAGAAAAGGTATTTCTGAAGGAAAAACAGTTGGCTGTTTTCCAGAGAGGCTCATACACTATTCCAAGAAGCCACCAAGACTAGAAGAGTAGGCTGACCTGAGCAGGACAAATAAGCATGACAGGAGCCCCCGGCTTTCTTTAAAGTATATTTGTGATCTGCTTCTTTACTTAATATACCATGACCATTTTCCCCTATCCCTTCAATACGATCTTCAATGTCTGCATAATATTCCGTTTCTGGATATATTATATCATAATATGCCTTAAGGTTCTGGCTGGTTCACCTTTATAAATAATACACTGTAGCGAACATCATCAGCTATGCATCACTGTGCTCTCCTCCGGGTATTTTCAAGGCATTTTGGGGTTTTTTTTAATTGTCCACTGAGAGCCATTTCCTGTGCCCCTGCCACTGTGTCCCCAAACTCTTCGTTCACTCTACCCAGCAGATGACGCTGGGAGATCGCCACAGAACTCCCCTCAACTTGACTAGATCTTCATTGACAAATACATTAATTCCTTTAGAGGACATGTATTGATCTTCATCTGTAATTTTAAGCATTCATTCAGAAGGCATTTACACTGTTCTAGAAACTGAACATTAAACCAAGGCAGAGGCAAGGAGGATAAATCCAACATTTAATCAAAGGGGAAGAAAAGGAAAAACACCTTAGTGAGCGCACTCTCGGCACACTGGACAGTTCTTTCCTTTGTGATAAATTCATCTGAGAATTGTACTTAGCTCTAGTTATTTTTTAAAAGCCCTTTCTCCTTCAAAAAGAAAATGGCAAAGGGACGGCTGTTTCATGCCATGAGATAGCTACAGAAGGTTTGCGTTTCCTTCTGCTTAGTGTTAATCTCCACAAGTCCACGTGGCTTTCGCTGAGTCAGCGCCCTTTCTTTAAGTGACCTGATTCTGTAATTCCATTATTAATATTATGAAAATGCTTTCCTCTACACAGTTTTGTGCTATCAATGGGAAACCACAGTTCCAAAATGCATTAGCCACGGCCGCTCCAGCAGGATTATTTGCATCAATACAAACCGAGTTAATAATCATCGGGCTATTTGAATAATCGGTCACGTGAGGCCCCCGGGCGCTGCGCAGGGGTCTCAGCAGCACCTCGCTGGAGCCGCGCGATTTCTTGTTGGGTCCCACGTTCTGCCCAGCACTGCAGTTTTTCCTGCTGGCTATCAGCACATCTTGCCATTTACTTCGCAGTCTTTCCTCTTCTTCCCTGACCGTGATGTAAGCCCGCGCCCAGCCCCCTCATCAGCAGGTCGGGTGGTAGGTGACATGTGTTAAAGCCGATAAGCTTAAGGAGAGAAAGAAACTCTTCCGTAGAGAAAAGAACCAGCCTCGGAAGAGTAAACGTCCCAACAGCAAAGACGCCACTTCTTTTTCAAAACATGAGATTGCTTTTGTTATTGTAGAGGCCTTGCTATAATATTTTACTGATTTGCAATTTGCAAAACCACAAGGCAGATAGGGATCAGGGACGAGGGGACAGCCCCAACTTGATGCTAATAAGAGGGGCTTTTGATGTGATGCATTCCAACCTCTCCACCTTCCCTCACCTGAACAGCCTGGGATTGTCAGGGATTTCCCACTGACGGTGTTGCTGGTGACTGTCAGAAGACTGGGCGGTTGGAAGCTGGGGAGGAAAAGAGGGAGCCAGGGAAATGTTTTAAAAATTTCAATGACATCACTTTACTCCAAGTTAAACCGTGAGGAGGTGGGGGCTGTGTGAGCAGAACGGGCCTGTTTCTCCAGCCCATTGCTCCTCCCATTGCCCCCACCTCCCTCCACCACACGCTCCGTGTCCCAGCCTCTCCTGCCTTCCCTGGATGGTCCTTCTTCCTTGAGATCTGTTGTCCTTCCTTTGTAACGCTCCTGCACTCAGTAAGGGGCTGCCTTTGGGTTTCAGGTGACGTAACGTTCTCGGACAAGCCTTCCCTGACCCCCCAAAGAAGAGGTTGTTGCACCTCTTTTCTGGAGCAGCTTACCAGCCCTCCTTCACAGCACCCACCACACTCAACAGTTGCTCATCACGTGCAACAGGTTGAATCGGGGTGACCTAGAAAGTACGTCTCTTTGAGTTCTCTGAGCTGCTCCAGCACTTTAATGGAACTGAAGGAGGAAGGTCATTGGAACCGCCAACCTATACCCACTCGTCAGAAGCACAGCTGACAACCTGCACTTGGCCATTGGCACCTGAAGGGGTGGGGAGAGGGCAGCCTTGTGGGCCTGAGCCCTTGTGTGATCTAATGCTATCTCCAGGCAGGTGGCGTGAGAGTTGACTTGGTTGTAGGACACCCAGCTGGTTTCTGAGAACCACTTCATGTGGGGGAAAAGCACACATTGGAACTGGACCACAGAACGGTAGTGACCTTCACAGGAAGCGTAGGCAGGAGCTGCAGTGGCCGGCTGCCCCACGTTAGCTGAATGGAAAGAGGAGCAAATCCCCCAGCCTGTTTCAGCTGCTTGGTGCTACCGGCATCGTGGGCTGTTGAGTTCATTGGTGAGCTACACGTGGCAGACCCAGGCATGAACTAGAAAATACATCCGTAGAAACGAATATATTTTTTTTTCCAGTGAAAAGTTAGAACTGTCAACTCCAGTCACCGAATCTTTTTGTTTCCATAGCCTTCTAAACAAACTTTCCTTCACGTTTCTTTCAATGAACTTTTTCTGGGGGAAGCTTAGGCTGGTAGAACACCAGAAAACCTAAACAGGTTACAAGCAATGCTCTTGCGCCCAGTCACCACATTTCTCACGTCGGGGGGTCAAGGCTGCAAGTGTGGAGATGACAAGGAGAAGCACGCTGTTAGGTCCTGCTCCGTCTTAGTTTGCACAGGTACTCAGCGTAGTTAGGCCTGAAGCGGTCAAAACAGGAACAACAGGTGCTGTGGAAATAGTCATTATGTGTTGCTTCCGTGCTCAGAAACTCTGGGGTCCCATCCCCTTCACGATCTTTTTGATTAAAGTGCTGAAGTTCTTAACACTCAAAGAGATAGGACCCCACGGAAAGCAAAGCGCACGTATTTGGATGGACAGAGGAGGGGCGTAAAATGGGGGGCCAGCAGCCACAGGGGGTTGAGCCCACAAAACAGTGGGGGAAGACTAGCTCAAGGGGAGGAGGTCATGAGCGCTCCCTGAGGCAGACAGAAGAGTCTGGATGTCAGGAGTCCTCCTCCTCAGATGGAAAGGATCACTCCTGAGGCCCAGGAAGAACCACCGCATATAAAGAGACAAAGAGACTATGGGAATCACTAGAGGCCTCTGCCCTCCGCCCCCCATGCATCCCCGTGACAAGACACCATGGCAGTAGCTGGCACTGCTTGGTGATTTCCACACATCCTCTCATTCTGCTCTCTCTGCCATCCAGTGAGCAGGGCTCCGATTATCTTTAGGCAATGAAAACAACATCAGGAACGCTTTATACCTAGTCCCACCCTGACCCAAGGGAGCTATGCTCCAAGACCCTACAGGATACTGAAACTATAGACAGCACCAAGCTCCAAATACACTATATTTTTCTATACCTACATACCTATGGCGAAGTTTAACTTATAATTAGACACAGTAAGAGATTAACAACAATAATAAAATAGAACAATTATACCACATGTAATAAGTTGGGTGAAGGTGGGTTCTCTCTTAACACGTCTTATGGCACTACGCACACAGCGCGGGTCCGCCGGACACAGGGGTGACTCATATGCTGGGAGGGATGCGCTGGGACGGAGCCGGGCTTCATCATGCCATTCAGAAGGGCATGCCATTGCAAAGGTACGAGTTGTCTAGTATTTCTGTAAGTTTACATTTAATATTTTCAGAATGCAGTTGACTGCAGATAACGGACATTGTAGAAAGCAGCACGGTGAATGAGGAGGTGGCAATAGCTTGTCATTGCAGTCATTGCAAGTGGCCAAGGTCTTGTTTCAACAAAGGAAAAACAATCATTTCTTTCAGCCCACAAGAAGAAGACGGAAGATGCTTCTAAGTGCCATGAACGCTCTTGACCGGGCTCCAGCACCCACAATGCAGAACCGCGGTGCCCACTTTTTTCTCCCTGCCAATGTGCCAGACCCACCCACTTGTCCCAGATCTCTAGTCTGGTGGCAAACCTTTCAAGGATGCTGTGGGTCCTCACTGCTGTGTGGCTTGGTTGGAATCACCCTGCCCCAATGTTAGCTTTTGTGCCTCAGGGGTTGAGACATGGGTCCTTTTAGACCCTGACGACCCCTGGGCTCCTTAGTCACAAAGGTCCCCTTTCTCTGAGCCCTCAAAGGGAGAGGCAACATGTGTCAAACCACAAAACAGTGTCTCCTCTTCCCAGGAAACCGTGAACCTCCTGGCCTTCTGGGTTCTGTGGTCCCTGGACAAGTTTCCTACGCCTGTTTTCTGCAACATGAAGGTAATACCAGTACCCGCCTCATATGAGAGTTGTAAATTTAGATGAGATCACGCATGTGAAGCATGAAGCCTGCACAAGCTCTCACTGTTGCTGTCATTGTTAGTCACCAACATTTTCAGAAATAAGGTTTTTCCAATGAACCTCTGTAGAATGAAGGTCTGCCTCAACCTGTCTTTCTGTGTCAGTGAACTCCTGCTGCGGCTAGAATCTTCTCTCAACCTAGGCCTGCCCTCCTCTGCTCATGTGGCCTTCCAGCACTCTGGCTTCATAAAGAGTTAATGCCGACCTACCAATGCAATCGCTGTCTCCAGCTTATTCTGCAGATTGATGCTCCTTATCTTTTACTCATCTCTGCTCCCTCCACATTCAAACACACACACAAAAGACAGACACAGACATGTGTGCACACACACACATACACACCAGCTGCTCAAAAACAAACAAACAGGCTCTCAGAAGACAGAAACAATATTTACTGTAACCCCTGCTCTATTTTCACGATTACTGATACCTACAAATACATTGGAGCAAATGTTTAATCCCATTAAAATTAAATAATGCCTTACACGTGTCTCTGTATTGCCTAGCACACAGGGGTCTCTGTCTAATAAAAAAAGTTGCCCACACTTGCGTAGTTCAAGTCCGGAGACAGCCATCACTTTGTCACTGCCCAGCATCCCCTGTGCATTCATTTATCTCCTAGAACATAAGTCCTTTGCAATTGTCACTTAAACCTGATTAGGATGGGGAAATGAAAGGAAGCCAGGATTTAAATCGGCTGGTGAGCGTCAGTGCAATTCTATGGAACACACAAAATCGTTAGCAAACGTGAATGTGACTAATGGAATAGTGCATCAAGCGCAGTGCAGGAGAGGGTTTACCGTGCAGTGTTCATTTATGGGAAGGCTATTCTCACTTCTCTTTCCTGATACATCTCAGTTACCCACTTCAGTGCTTGATATGTTTTCCCTCTAAGATACACATACAAGGCAGATATAACTACATTGTTCATTCTACCCAGCTTCAACCGGGTCCCTGTGATGGACTCGGGACTGTGTCCACATCTGGTGATGCAGAGATGAAGACACCAGGGCCCTGCCTTCACAGGACTCATGACAGAATGTGCTGCTGATCATGGGCAGGGCTGTCGTGTGCAGAGAGAGAAGGTTGGGGGGCACAGAGTTGGAAGAGTGCTGTTAACTTGGGGTCTCTGGGAAAGCACAACACAGAACACGTTTCAGAAGAGATTTTAGGACTAAGGAGTTCACCAGGGGAGAACGGGTCCTGTCCCATGGAGGAAAAAGAGAAGATATGAAGGAGAAAAAGTGCATAGTGTTTTCATAGAATGGAAAGCCCAACAAGAGGGTTGAAGGGAGAATGATATTAAGTTTTGTATTAGCAAGCTTTTTTCACAAGTAACAAACACCCACACTTAATTAATGAACAATCTGTAGCTTCTAGATGTTTCCAGGGTTGATTTTGTGGCTCAGTTATGTCATCAGATCCTCTGGCTCTGAGCATTCTTTTCTTCTGCCATCCTCAGAGCCTTGGCCTTCTGCCCTGGCACTTGTCACCTCATGATGATGGTTGTCACAGTTGCAGATGTCACTGTGCCATCTCATGCCCCCAAAAGGAAGGAAGAGGCAGGTGCCAAAGGAATTCTTTTATCAGAAAAATAAAAGCTTTCCAGAACCAGGACCTGCAGCTGACTTCCTCTTAGGTCTGAAAATAGGTTATGCATCCAATCCCATTTATCAGGGAGGTGGAAAAAGTGAGTATGTGTCAAAGGGGAATAGAATCGCTGTGACTAGATTAGATCAATCCTGATTCATCCCTGAGGAAGAAAGGTCACATGGTTGGGTCAGTCACTAACAGTGATGCAATTTTTTATTATTAATGTTTGACACATGCAAAACTGAGTGAAGAACAATAACTACCCAACTTAAAAAACAATTCATTGCCAATATAATTAAATTCCCCTTGTAGGAACCACTAAGATTCTCCATGCACACAAATTTTCTACCCAGGAGAAACTTTTGTCCTGATTTTGAAGATTTTGAAGACCTTGAAGATTGTTCATTTCTTTTCATTTCTCTCTCCTCTTCCTTCTCCTCTCTCTCTCCATATATATATATATATATATATATATAAAGATACATGAGGGCTGTCTGGAAAGTATCCAACCATGTAACTGTTCTCGTTCTATTGACATCGCTGGAAGTTTTTGGGACAGCCCTCATATACATATAACCTGTTCAATTTATAGAATTGGCACATGTGTTAAACTTTCATATAGATAGAATATTGCAAATATTTATTTGAAAATTGCTTTTTTTTAAATCAATATTATGTTTGTGGAATTAGTTCATATTAATTCATGTAGCTCTAGTTCATTGCTTTTCACTGCATGTGGGATTCCATTATACAAGTAGATATCACACAATTTTGTCTCTGGATGGATATTGGGAAGTTTCCAATAATATATTATTATAAACAATATTTCTATGATTATTTTTCTTGTCTCTTGACATATGTATGCGTATGTATATGTATATATACGTATATATAGGCATATACATATATATCTTTATGTATGTATATGTCTGTATATATATGAATTCATCTAGGGCATATATCTGGAAATATAAGTTTGAGTAATAATAATTTTATATGTACGTTTAATTTCAACTTTACTGGATATTGACAAATTTCTCTCCAAAGTAGTTATACTGATTTTCCTTCCTAACAGCAGTGGACAAGAGTTCCCATTAGTCCACATTCTACCCAAAACTTCATACTGTCAGATGTTTTTGCCAATTTAATGGTGTAAAAAAAACATCTAATTTTAATTTACACCTCTCTTTTCATAATAAGGTTAAGTATCTTTTTCTGTGTTTATTGGCAACTGATGTTTTCATTCCAGACATATCTTAACCATTTTCTCCAGTTTTGCTAACCTTTTGTCTTTTTCTTTTTGAATTAAAGAAGTTCTTTATGTATTCTGGACATTAATACTTTATGTCTTCCTAACTGTGGGTTATCCTTACATGTTCTAAAAGGTATCTTTTGATGAATAAAATATGTTTTTGTTTTAACATAAATTTTGCCCTGGTTCGTGAGTTTGGAACATTATGGAATCCTTTTCTCCATCAAGTTCATTAAAATGTTCTATTTTTTTATAAAAGTTTTAGATTTTCATACTTCAGTCTTTTGACAATTAGGGTCTTAACCCATAGAATGCTAGTTCATTGTATTTTTCTCTATATTAATAACCAATTGTCAATACATAACAAATATTAATTGAGAGAAGGCGGGATAGCTCAGTGGGATAAGCACTCACTTTGCAGCCCCGAGGACTGAGGATTGAATCCCGGCCACAGCCCATGTGGACCCATATGCTGAACTGGGAAGTACCCCCAGTTCAGTTCTCACTGGGGCGAGACCCTGGCCCAGTTCCTGCCCTGTGCAGCCCCGCTCCCACCTATGGAATGAAACTATGTGGAAAAAACAGTGATGTGCAACTAGGGAGACTATTCTGGGCCCTCCCCCTTCTCTCTGTCTCTGTCTCTGTATCTCTCTCTCTCTTTCTGTCAAAAACAAAAAAAAATAAATATTAAAAATATATATATTAATTGAATGGTGTCATTTTCCCACCGAGCTTCAGGGTCGGCCAGGTATGCATGGAGTGGACACGGGCAGAAAACCCTTTTTGCTAGGAATCTACTTGCCTTTGCCGACATCACACTGTCGTTATGTAGCTTCACAGTCTGCTTAGAGAGCAGAGTGCCCCCTGCCTTGTTCTCCCCCTTCAAAGTCGTTTGTTAGCAGCACCTCAAATGGGGAGGCACCCCTCTTCCCACCCGCTCTTGCCCTGCCAGTCCACACAATGCTGGCTGCTTGACTCACTAGTTAACCCACTCAAAGCATCCCTCACCTTTTCATTTGCACCTTCAGCAGAGGGTGGGTGGGATGTTTCATACTTCTCCAAGCTGAGAGACTTGCTGTCCATTTGTAGCTTATCTGAAAGCTGACATGCCATTAGCAGAATTGCAATGAGAAGACAATTTTGGTGACCTCATTAAACCTCCCCTGGAAAGGGAGAAGTGGTCTGTTGCCACCCAGGGCAAGTATAAGTCACACCAGAGCCAGGGAAGCGGTGGTAGATGGGGCTTCAGGAAGTCCCAGCGGCAGGTGAACAGCCAGCAGGGATCGGGGTGGAGTGGAGGCGTTTCAACATGGCCCAGGCTTCTGCCTCTCATCCAGGGCTTCCCCAGGCCCACCTTCTCCCTTCCCACCACACTCACTTCCTTCTTCTACCCAAAGAGGAGAACTTTCCATCCTACCTCTTCCAGGCCTCCCCTGGCTCCCAGAACACTCCGAATCTCACGTAATGTCCCAATTTTCTCATTCCAGGTTCCCACCACTAAAGCCTGTTCAATTCTCCTACAGAATTTCTCATTTCTGTTTACGTATTTCTAACTGCTCTGTTACACGCACTTATGTTGATTAGTATCTTTAGAAATGTGTTAGGGGAAGGTAAAATCTCAATATCTGCCCCACTTACAGAGCAGGAGCTGCACCTCAGGGCTATGAGCAATGTGTTCATCCAGGGGCCTAAGAGCCCAACACCTTTCCTGCATCCTGCCAAGGTGCTTCTTAGGCTTTTGAGATAAGGGCGTGTTTCCAATAGGACCACCCAGGAAACTTGAAAAGAAACACTCTCGTCGGCTCTTCCTAGAACACACAGAATTCATATGGGTCTGAGAGCAGCCCAGAATCTGCATATTCAACAAGTTCTGCAGAAAATTCTTAGGGTCATGAAAGTTTAAGGCAGACTTGACAGAAGGTCTGGTTTTCCAAAAAGTCCAGAACTTCTACTCTAAGAGAGGTTTCAGAGTAACCCATAATGCTCCCACTCCCGTTGTCTACTATCCGGGACAAATTATTCTAAATTAAGTTGGCTCTTTCCCACAAAGCATCCTGAATAAGGAACTCTGGAATAACAAGGAAGGAGATAAAAAAAAAAAAATTAAAAAAAAGACAGACCCAGGACAGGTACATTTTAGGAGGCCTGGACAGAAGGCATGCAATGCTGAGAGGCATCCAGAATTAATGCAGTGGATAGCTAACTGGCCGTGATACTTTGTAGCATCTTCTCAAAAGAAGTAGAATGTATTTCTTCACTCCTTCAGGCTGAGCTGGCCTGTGACCTGCTTTGATCAATAGAATGTGGCAGAGGGGATCCTATGAAAGTTCCAGTCCCAGGCTTCCAAAGCCCCGACAACTTCCCTCTTTGCTGGACTTGTAACCCGGCCGTCACCCTGCGAACAAGGCCAGCCAGTGGTCCAGAAGATGAGGGAGCATGTGGAGAAGCCCGGGTCAAAAGCTACTCGAATCCTTCATAAGCCAGCAAGTGCCAGCCACAGACCACAAATGCCCAAGCAAGACAGGCCAGGCCAGAACTATTCTGCTGAGCCCAGTTCAAACTCCCTGCAGAATCATGTGCTAAATGGACAGCTATTATTTTAAAACCACCCTATTTGGGTGTGGTTTGGTACCTAACAAAGTTAACTGAGACAGGAGGGAGGCTGGGAGGTGTCAGGGGGATGCTGAACATCAGTTTCATCATTGGCACATTTTGCTTAGGCCAGATCTAAGGATTGGGCTCCCGCTGTGTGATCAAGCTGCCCTCTGGCTCCCCCACCCCCATGCGCCCCAACGTTCAAAGTTTTTCACTGAGTCGTTAATGGGCACGTTCAGACCCTTCTAACCTCTCAGCCTTGTCCCACTGTCCTGAACTCAGTCATAATTTCAGTTTAGATGGGACACAACTATCATTTCATCACCTGTCTCTGCTGCCATCTCAGAAGGCAAAGCAGGTCGGTCCCCTGTACATGCACGTCTGAGGTGACTCCTGCAATGTCTTGTGGATGACTGAACCCTAAAGAACCCTCTGCAGTGGGCGTTCCCACTGAGCTAACTCAGCAAGTGGGGTGGCTGAGAAGCAGGTGGCAAAGTGACAGATGGAGTCTGGCCAGTGGGGTGCCAGGGTTCTGGAAACCAGTCCTGCCGGTTTCCACTGGGAATCTTGGGGTAGGCACTTAAGCTCCCTGCACCCCAGGTCTGCAGTGGCTGGATTTGATCACCAGCAAGTTTCCAGGGAACTAAAGAACAGGGAGCTGAAGCTTAGCTAAGAGATCTGGGCCACAGTTCAGGAAGAGCTGGCTTTGTGGGTGTGCAACTCACACAGCTACACAGGCCCCAGGATCAGAAGAGCCCCCGGCCATGTGTAATGCTGAGCTGCGGTCATTTTGAAATTTCTAATAATTGTATCTTTAAACTTGGGTTTCTGCAAACAAAGTCCAATGGGACAATGGAGCATGCACATGAGCTGAGAGCTACACAGATCCTTGATGCCATGGTCACAAATGGGGCTTATGGTTCCCCATGAGCACAGAATTTTAGTTGACCTACTATGTGGAGACTTCAGCCAGACTCTCGTTTATGACTGAGTGACACGAACAGCGACTGAGAGGTTGTGCTTTCTGTTCAAACCAGAACTTGCTTTGGATACAAAAAGAGGGCAGTGAATTCTAAGACACATGAACAACGGCAGTTATGCACTGATGTGTGTACTCTCCCCCACAAATTCCTACACTCCAATCCTGACCCCAGGACCTCAGAATGTGACCCTATTTGGAAAGACAGTCTTTGCAGATGTAATTAGTGAACATGAGTCATACTGGAGCAGAATGGGCCCTACTCCAGTTGAACTGGTATCTTTATAAAAAGGGAAAATTTGGACACTGACATTCACACAGGAAGAGAGGCGTGTGGAGATAGCAGTGATTCTGTCAAGTCAAGGAACTACCAGAAAAGCCAGGAGAGTGACTTGGAAGATCCTTCCCTAGAGCCTTTGCATGGTGATGGCCCTGCCATGCTTTGATCTCAAAACTCTAACCTCCACAACTATGAGACAACACACTTCTGTGGTTTCAGCCACTCAGTTCGTGGAACTTCATTAAAGTAGCCACAGCAAAGTAAACCAGAACCCTATCATATCTTTTCTTCTTCGTATTACTTTCCTTTATTAGTCAACCACTAATGCTGAAAATGGTGACATAGAAGAAACAATAGGCAGCTCATAATTTCTTTTTCTTTCCACCTCCCTCACTCATCAGTAGAATGAAAGTAGAGTATTGGTACAACATATGTGTATCAAGAAGTAAAATTTAAAACAGCTGAGCTCATTTTGTGCAACATTTCTACAGTTTTGTTAAGAACAAAATATATGTGACACATATACGAGCTACAAAATACACATCATGTAATTTCAGTGATTCTGTGAGTTAAATCCTCTTTGATTTGCATTTAAAAGAGGCATTGCACAACGTAAAGATGAACAGTAAAATTCATGTTAATAATTAAAAATTTAATTTTAGCTTACTTAGAACAACATTAAGAGCACATATAAAACACCACGACAGGTTGAAAAAGAGACCACAGAAGAAAGAAAAAAAGCTTTTTATTTTACTACCTTAATAACACTCTTTTCTTGCTTTAAAAAAGAATGACCTGCATTTTCATTTTACGTAGCTGGCCCAGTTTGAGAATCAGCCAAGAGCTGCAGGAAGTGGTATTTCAACTCAGGTGCCGTGAACTTTTGGCTTATCCCCAGCTCCAGAACCTGCATATCCCCAATATTATTTCTTATAACTATTTATATGCATAGAGCAAACACAAGTTTTACATAATCACAGTGCTCAGGTGTGCAAAGTGTCCCCTTTTCCATGTCTCCATCACTGATACAAACTTAGATGGCAGGAAAAAAATGCCAATTTAAAGAAACTCAGTGACTTTGAGGTTTGAATTCAGTCAATTCAGGACACTCTCTCTGAAAACTCCACACGTGCGCGCGCGCACACACACACAAACACACACACACCACTCTCCATGGGGGGATTAAAATCTGGTAAGAGATTTCAGGCCTGCTTCCCTAACCTTCACCCATGTGGACTTGCGCAAGTGTAAAATGCCATTCGTTTTTAGGCTTCTGGGCCCAGGAGCCTGCCTCAGCCTCTTCTCATTTCTCCTGTGTCTGCTGGGTGCTGGGGACTTGGAGGCTTGACAACTCAGTGCTCTTAGCCTAGACCAGAGGTCAGCAGACATTGCTCAGTGCCCAAATCCGCCCATGACCTGTTTTTATAAATTAACTTCTGTGAGAACACAGTCAGGCCCATCCAGTGACATTTTGTTCATGGCTGCTTTCACTCTTCAATGGCAGAGTTAAGTAGTTGTGACAGAGAATGTATGGCTCACAAGCAAAAATACTTATTATCTGAGTCTTTACAGGATGAACTTGCCAACCCTTGGCCTAGACTCACAGGTGTTACTTCTACTTACTATTATTTCAGTGCAAAAATGTTCTTTTCTTCTTTAGCAAGTTTAGTGCCACCTCAGGAAGCAAAGTTTATGTTCTCTTTACTTCGTAGAATTCCCCCAAACATACCTGGAGTTTCCATCCATACCTCTAGGAAGGCAGGACATTTGTCCATGTCTCAAGATGGAGGACCATCCTTGTCTTAACCTCGGTGACAATTTCTCGGTTTAGACTCTACCACCAGTAAGACCTCAGATCATATCTCCTCTTTGGACAAGAAACCTGATTGTATATCCACATGCATTGGCCACATGTATTCATTAGCGATTGCTGTATAACAAACTATCCCAAACTTAACAACTCAGCCAAACAAACACTTATAATCTCACAGTTTCTATGGATCAGAAACCTGGGCATAACTAGCTGGGTATCTGTTCCTCACAGTCTCTCCCAAGATTTCAGTCAATGAGTTGTCAGCCAGGCTGCAGTCATCTCAAGGCTCTACTGAGGAAGAATCAGATTCCAAACTCCTTCAGGTGGCTGTGGCCAGCCTCAAGGGTCACTTCTAAGCCCACTTACACAGCCTCTCCACAGGGCTGCCTCAGGGCACAGCAGCTAGCTTCCCCCAGAGCAAGCAATGCAAGAGAGAGTGAGAGACAGTTCCCAAAATGAAAGCCACAATCTTTACATAGTCTGCTCTTGGAGTGACATCTAATCACTTCTGCCATATTCTATTCTATTTGATCTAATGTGCCATATTCCACTTAAAGATGTGGCCTGAAAACAGCCACATCACTCTAAGGCTTATGACAAGCTCTGGCCTCAACATATCTTTTGTTAAAAATAAAACCATAAAACCACAAAACCATAAAACCATAAATAAATAAATAAATAAAGCTCTAACCGGGGAAAGCCTGACCATCAGACAATTGTGTCCACTACTGTCTCTAAAATTGCATTCAGAAATTTGTTTGAAAACAATTCAGAGATGTCTTGACACTCCCCTTTATCCCATTCCTCCCCTGGAGGCAATGAGTATTTTGTGGCAAAAACGAAATAAGAACCAGAAAGAAAAATCTTCTAATTCATCCTACCATATTT
The DNA here is from genome assembly GCA_004027555.1 of Craseonycteris thonglongyai. NCBI lineage: Eukaryota > Metazoa > Chordata > Mammalia > Chiroptera > Craseonycteridae > Craseonycteris > Craseonycteris thonglongyai. Next base: position 33,293 of record PVKE010008001.1, read on the forward strand.
ACTTGACAAGGCATCTCGAATGTCAGACATCTAACTGTTCAAGAAAAGAAATCAAGCAGGTAAGATGAACCAAGTGAATAGGGATTGCCAAAACATGTGCCATAAATATTCCATGGTTCTGAGCACATGGCTATTTGAGTATATATTTAGATCCACATAAACGTGAACGTGTTAGCAAGCAAGTCCTTCAGGGACAGATCACTGGAAGACACTAGCTGAAGAAAACCAAAGTCATCATACAAATGGAGGCCATTCTTTAGACATATGTATTTTCTTCTCTCTGGCTGTCTTAGGCTCCTTACTCAGTCCCACGTCGGCAAAAGTTTTACACTGTCTACTTTGATATCTCAGCCTTAATTAATGCTATAGTTAAGGGGTCTTCCAGCATCATGGTTAAGAACATTGATTCACAATAAGTATAAGTAACAATAAAATAAGGAACAATAAAGATAATAGCTACAGATAGTCCTGGTTCGGGGATCCAAGATGGAGGGTTAGCTAGACTCTATGCCTACCGCATCCTAAAACTACACCAAAACTACAAATAAATTACAGAACCATCAACCTCAAGAATTATCTGAAGATTAGATGAACAGAACCCCTATAACTAAGGATATAAAGAAGAGGCCACATCAAAGCTGGTACGAAGGGCAGAGCCATGAAACAGGCTGACAGAACACCAGGAGGGACACCTTGGTAGCAGAGGTCCCTCCAAAAGAGGGAGGGGAAGGGGTCCCAGCCCCACACCGGACACTCCAGCCAGGGGTTCTGTGCCAGAAAGAGGAGTTCCCACAACATCTGGCAGTGAAAGTCAACAAGGACTCTATCTGTTCCTCATGGTGAGATAGACAGCAGCTTGAAACCCACACTCCCTCTTAACCAGCCCACACACACTAAATTGCTTACATTCACCTGGTCTCCACTTGAGGGGCCACAACTTGAGAGGCACCAGAGACATACCGGGAAGGACGAAGGTGTATGGTTTCGATGTGAGGTATGGAAGGACAGCAGCCATTATCTTGGTAGAGAGTCTGCCTCACCTATAACCTACAAGAGGGCACCATATTTTCCATGTTAAGCCAGCCCCCAAAAGACCAAATCTGAGACCCTGTTGGTCTGATAAAATCCACATATGCACATCATCTTTGTGACGTCCAATATTAGCATTGTGACATCCATCACCTGGGGCACTCTTGGGTCCTGAGCAAATGGACCCACTTCAGTGGCGGATGGCTTGTGGTGGCCCAGGGAACTTCTGGTGGTGACCAGTGAGCCACAATCTGCACTGCAGCCTCTCTAGGGTGGCTCTCAGGGACCTGGGGGCCAAAGGCAAGTGGTGCTCACATCTTCCTGGAGCATCGGTTATCTATAAAGATTTGGGGGAAAATACAATTTCTATGTCAATATCAACATGAATATATTATGCATAGGAAAAAGTAGTAAGTAATGCTAAGATCAGGTAAATATAATATATGCTTTTGGTCTGTGGGATTGGACCACACACTGTGGTCTCTCTGGGGAGATGGGTTTCCTCTCTGTTGCCCTTGAAGTTTCCTCCACAAAAAAAGTTCAAGAAGCATAACAGCCAGCCACCCACCCACCCCCACCCATCCCACCTCCCCACAAGTAAGCCAACAGCATGCTAAGAATAGCAAGACACTAGATAAAGTTTTCTAAATTTATTTTGTTTTTAATACAATCTTGATTCCTTGTGGGGCCCTCTCTACACAGCGACTACTACTGTACAAGTGAAAATGAACACTTGGGGCTTTTGGTTGTTATTGTTCCTGCCCCACCCTCCCTGTCTTTGAGTTCTGATACAATCCTACTAAGTAAGATCCTTTCTGGGGAGGGAGATGTTTTGATTTGTTTGTTGAGTTTAAAGGCAAATCCCTGGGAAATACCACAGCAATTGTGTTCAAATTCACCTGAGTAAAATCTGTTTCTCATTAGAAAATAATCTTTAAAACAGGAGCAAGCCGTGCATAAGATGCAGAGATCAGGGAGGAGGGCCCGAAACAGAGACGCTCTGGAACTTACTGACAATTTCTTCAGATGCATGAACGTGCCATATTGGACACAAAAGAGAAGGGAGCCAAGTGGGACTATTTGAAAGAGTCCAGCTCTACAATTTACACTCCAGTCACTGAAACTCTGGTCGTAGCCTGCATGGACAACTGCCACTGAGAGGGTGACTATGTGCCCACCTCATACCTTGTCTATGCATCTCATCCATTTAGTGGTTTCTGAATTGTACCCTTTATAATAAATCAGTAAATATTTTTAAAAATAATACTGGAGTCAGGTTCTGCAGAGGCATTAGCCACAGTCACCCTAAAAAGTCCCGTATTATAACAGTCATCACATTCTAATGCCTGAGGTAATTGGAAAGCTCCCCAACCAGAAGTTCACATGCCTCTGGGGAAGTAAAGGTCAGTGAAGCAGCTGCTTGAATTTGTAAACCCAGCTAGTGCCAGGGCTGTGGAATAGCTCCCTATAGAGCCCACGGGGGTGATTTCTAAGGGTTCACCCAGAAGCTGCTGCAAATATCATGCCAGCATCTGCCCACACTTCTGCCCACAATTGCTGCAAAGGACGCTAGCTTCGCCTTCTCTTCCACCTTCCAAATCTCTCTTGAGTGCCTCTGATGGGCCGAAAAGAAGCCAGAACCATACGAGGACAGGAACTGTGGGGCGTGTAAGTCCCTGCTTCTTCCCACCATACAGAAGAATATGAACAAAGAGGCAGCAATGGCACCGGGCTGGCCACAGCCAACCCAGCCAACGTGCTTGCCAGGCCACCCATCACCAGCCTATAATCCTGCATACCTGGGACTATTAAAAGGCACCTTTTCAATGGATGTCATCCATGCATTCTTATTCTATTGCTGCGCAACGAACCTCCCAAAACTTTGTGGTTTTAAACCACCACCGTTGATTTGGCTCACAAGTCTCTGGTCAACAATTTGGGCTGTGCACAGCTGGTCTCTCTCGTGTGCCCGGTCAGCTAGCTTCCAAGCAGCCAGATGGCTCAATTGCGGGTGGAGGAATGGCTGGTTTCTGGATAGGGGAGTGGAGGAAACGGGGCCACACACCTCTCATCCTCCAGCAAATTAGCCCAGCCTTGGCCCTATGGAGACAGGCAGGGTTCCAAGAGGGTGACTAGACATTTCAAAACCTCTTGGAGCCAGGCTCAGAGCTGGGCCAATATCATTTCAGCCACATTCTATTGGCCAAAGCAAGTCTCAGGGCTGCCTAGACTGAAAAAGAAATCCACCCCCCTCCTGATGAGAGGAGCAAATAGAGTCCTATTCCAAGGGGGGACATACCATATTTTCCGGCATATAAGACGACCGGGCGTATAAGACGACCCCCTAATTTTACAGTTAAAACATAGGTTTAGGCCTATATTCGCTGTATAAGACTACAGCCTCGGAAGTGGGGGGTAGTCTTATACAGCGAATATAGGCCTAAACCTATGTTTTAGCTGTAAAATTAGGGGGTCGTCTTATACGCCCGGTCGTCTTATATGCTGGAAAATACGGTACACGGAGCAGAATGTGCATATTTTGTAAACATCGACAAGACATATCAAATAATTTGGGGAGTGAGGTAAATAAAGTTCATCATGTTCTTAAACACCCTTGGAGGACTTGAACACATGATAGTAGATAGTTCATCTCCAAGAAAAGGGCATAATGAGTGGTGTCCACACAAAGCCCTTTAGGTTTTGACCATCACGTGGGAATCGTCATTGGGGAACGCCACTGTGCCTGGTGTGAATTCCTGGCCAGTATCAAGGAAGAGCTGTGTTTTCATGATTTAAGGAGATGAAGCACCATCAATGTGGCAGGCATAATTGTGGGGGAGAATGCCTTCTTCCAGTAGGGTTGATGGGAAATAAAGCTCCTGATAATCCATCAACCTTTGCTTTTCAACCTGGAGAGACCACAGCGTGTGTTCCAATCACGTCCCTGAAGTCATTACTGCTTCAGAGCCAGCCGGATGGCTTAATAATAACAATTCTTCGCACTTACAGGGTGTTTCCTCTGAGGAGTGCCAAGTAATTTACAATCATTTATTAATTAATCCTCAGCCCCCACGTGAGCTGAGGATGGGTTATTACGCATCTTTGACAGATGTGTGAAGTGGGCAAAGGGAGACAAAGTGACATTAAGCTTCTGCCCAAGGTCACTATGTTGTCAAACTCACTGGACACATTCCCAGCTCTGCGGAGCTCCCGTTCATTTTGTGAGCCTCTCCCATGGCTGCAAGGGACCTCTGCGGGGCTGGGTTGCGGCCACTTCAGAAAAGTCTGAGGCTTGAAGACCAGGCGTGAGGGTTTTGCTGCTTCGGTTTATGGATGGGTGTGAGAATTACAGTTTCTGTTCTGTTTTTGGTTTTGGTTTAGGTGTCCATACAGAGTTGGTTTGAACTGCACTACTCTTGCACTTTGTTCTGACACATCTCTTAGTCAGGGAGAGTGTGACCTCTCCTCAGCTAAACAGGACACCATGACAGTTCTCCAGATGTGCATGAGGGACTGAGACAGGAGCAGGGAGGAGTGTGTTGCCCCTACCAGCATCTTGTATTTTCATAGTGAGGTCCAGTAAAGAGATACCGGTAAACACAGATTTGCTGTTCTAAAGAGAATGCACCTATACCAACACTCAGTAAACTGAAGTCCATGTCCTTAGCAGCTGAGCACACGCACAGGAAAAGCTATTAGGTAGGGGGGACTCTTTGAGATGACTTCCAGGCATCATCTCCAATTTATTTTCCAAAGGATCTCCAAGCTAAGTGTGTATTTTTCCACACATACAAATTAAACCAGCCAGAGTGGGTCTGGTTTTGTATAGGGAAGGAAGGAAGAACCTGTCACATCAAAAGAAAAGCTACAGTACAGTGAAAACCCAGATACTGTGACGATTCCAACGCTGAGGCAGCGAGAACCACGGCCGCCTCCTGAGCCGCACAAAGCCAGCTGCTGGCAAACACAAACAGGCACTTCGGTGACATAAAAACCTAGGAGCCACTGAGGAGTACTTAAGCGTGGTGACTTTCAGGGTCAATTAACAGAAGAAAGCTTTATAATGTTCAGAACTTTGAGAAATACTCCTTGGGTCTGATATAGTCCAAGTCATGCGAACTGATGGAACTCTTTCTTTCCTTCCTTCCTTCACTCTTTCTTCAAATATTTATTGAGCATTTACTTTGTTCATGTCCCTGTTCCAGGCCTCTGAAGGGATTGTACCCAAAGCCAGCAGCCTGCAGTAGAGTAGTGTTGGGAGCTGGTCAGGAGCCTGAACAGAAAGGATTCTGAGGGCCTGGGTGGCAAGGCCTCAGCCTCCCCTTCACCTCCCCTTGTGATTATTTATAGAAAAGAATGTGTACATGCAGCTTCACATTCTGGCCAGACCAGTTTATTGATTACTAGGCCTGGGGTTAAAAAGATATATATGGGGAAGGGTCTGCTTGTTCCCGTTATGCTAATGAATAACCCATCCTGTATTTAACCTACAATGTCACTTAATCTCTTCCCTATTCTTCATTATATGCTTTGATGATTGTTATCCTATCAATGTAAATCAATAAAAACCAGCAGTGAGGAGAGCTCTTTGCTAGAGGCTGAGAAGAGCACTAGCCCTCTGCTCAGCTTGATTTTTCAAGACATTCCTGATGCCAGGGTCATCTCTGCATCTCCGATTCATAACAGAACAGTTGATAAATTAATATTCTTGCACTCTCCTCCTCCCGGTCCTGTGCCTTCAGACCTGGGTACCACATGGGCTCTGCATGGGGACCGTACAAGTCCCATTCCTGGCAGCTTAGGAGGCAAAGCAGAACCATGTCCTAAGAAACCTGCTAACAAGGCTTCGTGAAAGCCCCGAAGACTTCAGGTCTCAAAGGAAGAGGCTGTGGAGGGGGAAGCTGCACTTAGAAGGGCTGCCCTTTCATGGGACAGCAGTGGTGTCACCGAGGAGTCTACACGTTGTGGGTGCAACCCCGCTGCCTGGGATGCACACAGAGTGGGACATGGGGGTGGGGGGTGGGGGTGGGAGGGAGTATCTGGAGCTGGGCAACGGACACCTACCGGCTCATAGCATGAGGTTCCTGTGTGATCACACTGGTACAGCTTCATACTTCTCCTCCTGGAGCTACACAGTTCTTTTTCAGTCCTCAGTCCTGAGATGATCTTTGCATTTCCATGTGTGACAGGTGACGGTAGGTCCTCGCAGGTGTTTTAACTAATTGCTCATTACTGAGTGAAATTTATGGCCCTCACCTGCTACATTTTCTTGAGTATCCCCCAAAGCCATATTTGGCTGGTTCACATCTCATCTCAGCCTCAGCATGACCCAGTCAGCGTGAAAGACCTAACTTTTGAGTCTCATGGCTGGCATCTGATATCTGCTGGACAGGGTCATTGTGAAAGAGAAATGAGATGACCCATGCAAAGCACTCAGCACAGAGTCTGCTCTCAGTAAATGTTCATTCTTGTTATCCGCTTTCTGACTATGTCCGTGTTCCTGTGGCAAGTTGCTCATCAACCAGGTTTGACTTGGGTGAGAGACTGCTTTATAGAAAAGTTAGTGACAATCAGCCCTTTCAATTGATGATGAATAAGTTAAAGAAATAGGAAATAAAAAAAAGACACAGAGACCTATGGACACAATAGCTGGGTGATTGCCTGAGGGAAGAAGAGGAGGGGGGAGGGAGAGTTGTGGGGGGAGGTGGGAGTGGGCACCAGATATATGGTGGTGGAGGGGGAGCTGATTCTGGGAGCTGGGCACATAATGCGATGCATAGATGATGTGATGTGGACTTGTACATCCGGAAACTATCTAATTGTTACCAACCAATGTCACCCCATTAAATTTAACAATAAAAAAATTAAAAAAAAAGAAATAGGAAATAGAATCTATATTGACTATAAAGTAAGGTGACCAGACGTCCCGCTTTTGGCGGGACAGTCCCAATTTTTAACAACTTGTCCCGTGTCCCGAGGCATTTTAAAAAAGTCCTGATTTTTGGAAAGAATGCACGACAAGCTAGGGAACAGTGGGAGATAGACCAAATTTTTAATCAAGAACCCCCTCCCCCCCGGTCAATGGTATCCCACTTTACCAATGCTAAAATCTGGTCACCTTACTATAAAGTAGCCAAAGAAAGAAATAAGAGGCACAGCCTGGTGTGTGTGTGTGTGTTGGGGGGGAGAGAGGGGCAGGAATCACAATTGATTTGCATATGCACATTCTCTGGGAGCCAGGAGCCAGTCATCTATTTACTATCAAATCCTCTAATTTCAAATATTTACAAAGCATGCATCAAATCAACATGACCATATTTGGGAAGGCAATCTTCCAGAAATTTGTCACCCAAAAAATTCACTCTGTATTTAAACAGACAAAGGGAAATGATGGATGACACAAAAAACAATTTGCTACCAAAAGGGGATATGAAGATGACACAAAGAACCCAAGAGAGAATGAGCTTGTAAGGCTGAGAAAGGATTTGCTTGAGTGACTGCCAAGGTCTGTTTATATGTAAATTAATAAAATATGCACCATGTGAGGAGCCAAGTTTGGCAGGCTTCTGAGAAGTGGCAACCAGTGGATAATGAGCTAACACATACACTACTTGGAGACAACTCTATTTTTTTCTGACCTATTTGGAAATGAGGGATAAAAAAAAAAAAAAAGAAGATCCTATAAGAAGTAAAGAGAAATTCTAGCTTTTTACCAAAACAGTCTGTTACATGGTCTATGAAGGCTGTCCGGAATGCATCCAGCCACAGAATATGACACATAGAGGCATTTATGGCTGGAGTTTTTCTGGACAGCCCTCGTACATCACCACCAGGCACCTAAGCTGCAAAAGTGCTAAAGGACAGGCTAGCCAGCACCTGAATGACCCACGCCTTCCTCGTGACCAGCTGGAGCAAACCAGGAAGCCAGTCCTCACCTGCCCCCCTGTGTTGAGCCCTGCTCAGCACAACAATACTTTTAGAGCTCTGTGCTTGGAAGAAAATAAATGTATCTTCACCTGAATTTTATTTTAAGCCAAGTACACTTTGGGCAAATCAAAAATAGATGATGATTATTCACTGTCCCCTCCTCCCCCAGCGATGTGGGATGACTTAATTAATGGTAATCAAGATGTAGGGGACAGAAACATTAGAATTCGAGGCCAGGGGAAGCCAGGATGGCTCAGTGGATGGAGGGCTCGTCTTGCAGCCCCTGGGTCGGAGGATCAAATCCCATGCCCGGCCCGTGCAGACCCATGTGCTAAACTGGGGTGTGCTTCCAGTTCAGGACTCACCGGGGGTGAGCCCCCTAAGTGGGAGGCCCCTGGTTTGGCTCCCATCCCAGGCATGCTTCCCGTGTGGGAGGCTCTGGGCTGGTTGCTGCCCTGTGTGTCCCCACACCCACCTGTGAAACGAAACTATGTAGAGAACTGATGACATACAGCTATGGAGACTTCTCTGCCCCACCCCCCTTCTCTCTCTCTCTCTCTCTCTCTCTCTCTCTCTCTCTCTCTCTCTCTCTCGTCTGTCAAAAACAATAAAAATAAATCTTTAGAATTCAAGGCCAGCCCTAGCCTAACATTCCTTCACCACACAGGAATCAGGAACAGTGGTGAGAGAGCAAGCCCAGCCCGAAGGGCATCACACGGAGGGAAGCTGACTCCTCTCCAGTTTTAGGATGAGAGGCAGCAAAAGCATGAAGCAGCAGCTGCTCATCCACTGGGCTGTACCTATAGTTGACCTGGGAGCCAGGCCCCCACAGATGACAGACGTCCTTCCCACAAGCAACACACATGGTAGGCGAAATAAGGATATTTGTGCCGGTAAGATGATTGGGCTACACACACACACACTCTCTCTCTCTCTCTCTCTCTCTCTCTCATCAGAAATATTTTCTTTAAGGAAATATCCACAAATAAAAAACTAATTTCTCTCAGCAAATTCGGACCTCTCCCCCCTGCATTGAAGGCATCACGTGACAAATTTGAACAAACAGCCTCATCCATGTACCAGCTTCCGGTGGGTGGACCTTCATGCTCAGTCTTCATAGTGATAGATGATTGTGCAGTTGCAGCTCTAGATTTGGTGCCCAACATCGAGATTCCCAAAGCTCCCAAAGCTCCCCTTGCCATCTATCACCGATTACACTGTAGTAGAACAAACACAATAGACTTCCTTCAAGTCAACTGTGCAATTGGGAGGCAGTTTAAAATTTTATTCAATAACAAGTGTGGCTTTATTGTTGTTGAAGCTACTGGAGGAATACAAATTGTCCAGAGCTTTGGTCCATTAAAAAAGGCCAGCATTGTAATCTGGAATGTGAAGTTGAGAAGAGAAACTCTTCTGAAGATTTATGTGTAAATGAAGTTAAAGTGCAAATCGGGGAAGGTGGGCGCTTTCACATGGCTCTCCTTTAGAGATATTTATACAAGCCTTTCAACTGAGCCCAGCAATTCAGAGATACTACTGCACTATGTTCTCAAAAACTTATGAAATATTAAAAACCCCATTTGGAGAAAAACAACACTTTACGTGCTGAAAAGGCAGAGTCATATTTAAGCAAACTTCCTTTTGTTTTTCCACCAAGAGAAACTGGAGCATTTTTTTACCCTTGACATTTGATGAAGAAAGCTTTCTTTTTTTTTTTTTTTGTCCTTTTGTTGCAGAGTCAGTAAGAAGCTAGTGACTGGGAATTTTTATTGCATTCATCCTGGACTCTTGCGATAGGATGTCAGGCTCTGAGAAGGATAGAGCTCATTCTGGGGACGGCGGGGGACACAGGAAAAGACAGAACTGGTCTCTGGGGGCTCCCAGTCTCACTCTGTAAGATTTGGGCAACAGCAGTGATCATTTCTGTGGCCTGAGATGATCAGTGAAAACTTTCAGAAGAAGGCAGGATTCTAGCTGTGCCTTGAAGCAAAAGGAGTGCGTAGGTAGTGAGCTGTGTCGTATTTCCATGTTTTGCACATACTGTTCCCCTTACCTGGCACGCCCCCTTGCCTTGTCCCTTTAAGAATCTCTAAGTCTAAAGTCAGTCTATCTTCTCACCAGACCTGCCTTACAACCCACCTCATCCCTTCCTGCCCCCTCAATCCTTCAGCCTTGGCATATTCGGTCCATTGCACCGTGAGCATGTGACAGGAGAGCTGGCTTTAACACAGGACTTCCAGGCCTGCGGCGAGACCAGAGCTCCCAAAGTGGCCGTGTAGACCTCACAGTTCCTGGAGCAAGATCCCACTAGCCAAAAGCGATAGTGCTGCAAACCCGAGCTATGTATAAAAGGTGAGTTGGCCTGAATTTTTTTTCTTGAAACTACAAAGGTTGTCAGAATTCTAAACGCTCCAGAGAAGGTGGATATTTATATGTTCTCATTCAGATTCCATTTACCTAGGGGTTAGAGCCACTGAAAACATGGACCAAAAGATACTTTAGGCCCCAATCCTGTCTGGAGAATTACTCAAATTATTTCTAATGGGGGAGGATCAAGGACCTGCAGGCATCCAGTAAAAGAGAAAACTCTATTGTGGAGACAGATACCGTATTTTCCCGTGTATAAGACACCCCCACATATAAGACCACCCCTACTTTTCTAACCCAACAGTGAGAAATCAACACATGGGTTTCTCTTGTGTATAAGACAACCCCAAATTTTTGGTCTAATAATTTTTAGACAAAAGTGACGTCTATACACGGGAAAAAATGGTCTGTCCAGGAAGCCTTGGTGAAAAACTTGAGGTCTTAACTTACGTCCTGAAGGACACAGAGGGAGCGGTGGGAAGGAGACAGAAAGGGTGGTTGAAAGGGCCTGAACACGTATATCAGGGTCGATTTCTGGTCCCGCAGGGGTGGGGACTCTGTGAGGAGGCCAGGCTGCTTCTCTGATTTCACAGGGTGGGATCCAGTGCATGCTCACTGGGGAGATGCCTGAGCGCCGCTGCCCCTGACGAGCTTTTCTCGGACATCATACAGGGGTGCTGCCCAGCTTGACCCAAAAGCCGACTCCACGCAGGATGGGGAAAGAGGGGTACGCCGGTAGCAGGACCATGGTCAGAGCCATCACTGGGATCCAAGGTTGGAGGCGTTCATTTCAGAGTGTGGAGCACAGAGGCGGGGCTGCCTCTCTCATACGGCGGGGCCAGCTCACAGAGGACACTGGGCGCTGCGTTCAGTTGTCTGGATAAGCCCAGAGACCGACGGGTCCCATCCCGTGTACCCTAATCCTAGTCACCGCCTGCAGCGCTGTGTGGGGAGGACCCACAGCCTCGAGGTGGCCTGCGGGGCTGCACAGGTGACACGCTGCTCAGCTGTCTGCCTGCATTTCCTTTCGAAATATGCTCTCCCCTTGTCTCACTGTGAAGAAAAGCGTCCACTCAGTTCCCTCGCTCCTCAGTGGGGCCTGTGTGGACGAAATGGCCCCCACAGCATTCTGTCCCTGAGGAAGTTCCTACAAGGACCAGAGAACCTGTCCTTTGGGAAACTTGAACCCCTTGAGCCCTGGATGAAAGAGGACCCCACAGAGTCCTTTCAACCCTAACAGGTTAGGATGTAATCAAGGTGCTGAGCACAGGAAGGCTTACGTCCACATAATAGGTTGGTCCAAGCTGTAAGGGACCCAGCTTGTACAAAAGGGAGCGGCAGGGGCCCTGTTTCATCCTCAGCTGTCAAGTGGATTAGCCAGAAGTAAAACAACGCGCCCAAACCAAGGAATTAAATCAGTGAAATATTAGCGGGTTGTGCTTGAAGATAAACACGGAATACTTAATATTTGTCTGTCGCATACCAAGGCAAGTCACACAAAATAACTCAAAATGAAATATTTAATTAGCTGTTCTGAAATGGATTTGTTCTCAAACCATTCATCTAATTAACACACACAACCTACGCATCCCAGCACTTGCCCTGTTTAGGTATGAGGCTGACACACGGCTCACATTTGTCTACTTATGTATACCTCTAAGAACCTCCCCCTTGTAGTACAGACTATTTTCTGCTCCCTTGCCTCCTATAATTGTGGGTAACATTCATTAGCCACAAAATAAAATAAAGAAATGGCTCCAAATGAGGAACATTTGATGTTTCAAAATGTACAGAGGGCTATTTCTCCAACGTGCACTGCAGATGTGGCAGCTGAATGCATGTGCACTCGCACACTCTAAATGAACAGCCCGCATAATCGTGACAATTATACGTTGCAATATGTTTTGTCTCTACTAATCAACTCAGGAAGCTCCAAGAAGCTATTGGGAGAGGAAAGACTATCATTTTGCTCTTTGAAATATTGTATCTTATGGACCCTACCTGTTGACTGATAAATTTTACATCGTTGAAAAAATACTGGACTAAATTTAGAAACAAAAATTATTCCCACTGAAATTATATAATTAACATTTTGAAGGTGGCTAGAAATAGCAGAGATAATACCAGTGCAATGCTTCCATCTAGAGGAAATCATGAGAAACTACAGCCTCTTATTTTTCGGATTGCTTTGTTCCAGAAATGTAAAAACAAGTAAAATAAAGGAATTTGCTGGCATAGCTAATAATGACAGGAAAAGGAGACTCGGATTTATAAACAATGAGAGCCCTATTATTCTAACACGACTTAAATCAGAGCTCTCCAACCTTTTTTCACTTCCATGGGGTATTTGGGCGGTTGATGACTACTGGTACTGGTGGTTGACCAGAAGCCAAAAATTTAGACATCCCTTCAGGAAGGATCATGAGGAACCTGAATTAATAAACATGCTTTACTAACGCCCCATGTTCCTTTATTCTGTTTGTTTGTTTGCTTATGGAAAGCTGAAATTTTGTGTTTTAATGTGAAACCTCAAGAATTTTCATTTGAAAAAATTTAACTGTTTAGTCTGAATATGGAATGTCTGAGGGTCAAATTTGGCTCAAAGGGCAGTTAGGTTTGTGACACTTGGAATGGAAAAACATATCTATTCTTGGTGACTACTGACCCAAAAGAAAGGGAGAGAGAAGCTAGGAGGTTGGTCCCAGCTTGGAAATGTATGGAGTGAGAATTTGTGCCATACCCAGAAATGCCAGTCTAGTCCAGTAGGAAGCGAAGATTCTAACCTAACAGTAGGGTAGGCTCTCCCACCCTGTCAGTCACGGACTTCCGTGGTATGGGATTAAAGGTAGTGCCCCGTCCAGCCCTCTACATGTAAATGCAATAAGCTGCTTTGTTTCCCACCACCTCAGCACACATTAAAAGTGCCCATCACACTAAATCATCAGTATGTTAGGCCAGTCCCTTCTCCTAACCCTGGTAGCATCTGAGAAATCTCCCTCCAGAACCATGAACCAGGTGATAGAAGACACAATGGGAAAGAAAGAAAGATGAAATCTTAGGACAAAAATGACAAAGGCAGAGAAAACAAGGCCAAAGAAGAAAACAAAGGTTTTTGTTCTGATAGTGTTTCCAAACAATTGCAATGAACAAGTTAAAAATCCTGACTATGGCCACAGTATCAACTGACCAAAAGAGAGTAAAAAATAATATAAAATTTGCATACAAAGTGATGCCATGCTCCGCACGTGTCTTTATAGAGCAAGTGCATTTTTCAGGTTTCAAGCAAAACCTGAAAAATGGGCCAGCTGGGATGTTGTAATTGATTCACACTCTTCGTATGGAGGTACTGAATGTTCTGTTTTCTCTCTTAAGCAATCGCATGTTTATACTGTCACAGAACAAAGAGGACCATGACATACTCCTCATAATTTATTTAGCTGATTCCACATGCCTTTGATAAACAGAGGGGTGAGAACATTCTGGATACGTGTCCACAAGCGACCACAAAGTGCTTCGAAGGTCACAGGGGCATGTGAAGGTGAAGGTGACAGACCTCTCTAACTTTCTCTTCTCTTTCTTTTTCTTTTTTCCCTGTCTTCATCAACTTATAAAAACAAGGTGTTAAGATCTTCAACTAAGGAGGCCCGGATGGCTCAGTGGGTTAAACACTCGCTTTGCAGCCCCACGGCCAGAGGATTGAATCCCAGCCCCCACCCCTGCTGACCCATATGCTGAACTGGGGTGTGGCCCCCAGTTTGGGGTGAGCTTCCCATATAGGAGACCCCCAGTTCAGCCCACAGCTCTCAGGGATGTGCCTCCCACATGGGAGGCCAATGCCCCAGTTTCTGCCCTGTTGGCCCTTCCGCCCCTGCCCACCAGTGTGGAATGAAACTATGTGAAAAACTGATGATGTACAACTGTAGAGACTACTCTGGGCCCTCCCCATTTTCTCTCTCTCTGTCAACAACAATAAAATACATCTTTTATTAAAAATCTTCAATTATAACTGTGACTTAACTAGTTCTTTAATTCTGTGAGTTTTGTTTCACATATTTTAAAGTTCTACTATCAAGTGAATACATGCATATTTACAATTCCTGTGCCTTCCTGGTGAATTAACTCATCATTATGAAATGTTGTTATTTAGGTCCTTGTCTTAAAGTCAACTTTGTGTGAAACTGATAGAGGCACAGTAACTTTCTTATGCTTACAATTTCATAGTATATCATGTCCCTACTTTTTTTAATGATCAAAATGAATGTACACATATACTTAAAGTGCATCATTTACAGATAGCATGTTGTTGAGTTTTACATTTTTATCTAGTCAGACAGTCTCTGCCTCTTAAATGAAAAGTTTATTCAGTTCACTTTAAGTAACTAATAGAATTAGGTTTGATTCTACTATCTTGCTATTTGCTTCCTATTTTTCCAATCTTTCTTGTTTCTTCTTTGTTCCTCCATTTCTCCTTGCTTTTTTTCTTTATTTGATTTAATCAAATTTCAAGTATTCTATTTACTACCTTTATTGAGGTTTTAGTTAGATCTTATTCTTTATAGTGTTTGCTCTACAATCTTCATCCTTACATATCACATATTATAAAGTTAATATGGAATCAGTTCCGTTCTTGCCCCCTGTACTATGAATGTTATATATTTTATTCTATGTTATAAATTCCAAAATGCAACATCATCATTGCTTTAAAATATCATGTTTGTTTTTTTGACAGAGAGACAGAGATACAGAGATACAGAGAAAGAGATAGAGAGAAGGGGGAGGGCCCAGAACAGTCTCCATAGTTGCACATCATCGGTTTTTCCACATAGTTTCATTCCCCAGGTGGGCGGGGCTGCACAGGGCAGGAACTGGGCTGAGGTCTTACCCCGGTGAGAACTGAACTGGGGGCACTCCCCGGTTCAGCATATGGGTCCGCACGGGCCAGGGCCGGGATTCGATCCTCGGTCCCCCCAGGGCTGCAAAAAAACCCATTGAGCCATCCCGGCTTCCCCTCATGTGTTTTTTAAATAAAGTTTAAAACGTCTTCTAGGGGAAGCCGGGATGGCTCAGTGGGTTAAGCACTCACTTGCAGCCCTGGGGGGACCGAGGATCGAATCCCGGCCCTGGCCCGTGCGGACCCATATGCTGAACCGGGGAGTGCCCCCAGTTCAGTTCTCTCTCTCTCTCTCTCTCTCTCTCTCTCTCTCTCTCTCTGTCAAAAACAATAAAAAAAATGTTAAAAAAACAAAAACAAAAAACATCTTCTAACTTTATCTGCATATTTACCATTTCCAGTGCTTTTCATTCTTTTCTATGTATTAATATCTAAGTTGCCATCAATATAATTTCTCTCTAGGCTCAATGATTTCTT
>PVKE010008002.1:5206-49051 GCA_004027555.1 Craseonycteris thonglongyai
GGGTGGGTGGATAGGTGGGTGGGTGGATGGATAGGTGGGTGGATAGATGGATGGGTAGGTGGGTGGATGGATGGATGGGTGGGCAGATGGATGGATAGGTAGATGGATGGTTAGGCGGGTGGATGGATGGATGGGTGGGTAGGTGGATGGATAGGTGGGTGGGTGGATGGATAGGTGGGTGGATAGATGGATGGGTAGGCGGGTGGATGGATGGATGGGTGGGCAGATGGATGGATAGGTAGGTGGATGGGTAGGTGGGTGGATGGATGTCTAGGTAGGTAGGTGGATGGGTGAGTGAATGGATGGATAGGTATAGTGATGGACAGGCGGATGTTTGGAGAGGAGATCCTTCCCTCAGGGAGTCTGTGAACTAAACAGGAATAAAACCAGCCCCTGAGGCCGCAGCAACCTAGGTGGTCCTGCGTGCAGGTTCTCCCACACTTAGTTGTGGTTCTACAGTGCACTTCATGACTCTTCAGGACACTTTACCACAAATGGACCAGAATTCTCTGGTTGGCTTTGGAACCACCACAGGCTTTTGTCATCGGGCTGACCTCTGGGGACCTGTCTGGCCTGGTTCAGGTCTGAGTCACGCTGCAGGATGGTGGGGAGCTGGCCCGGGACAGCCCAGGCCCACCTGGAAGCAGAGGGGAGCATGGGGGCTTGAGAGCGGTGTCTGTGGCCAGCCCTGCTCTGTGGCCAGGACCCTGAGCTCCGGGAGGAGCCGGGGAGACAGATGGGCCCCCAAACAAGCAAGGAGCGGAAGGGAGGCCCGTCCAGGCCTGGTTCTGCAGTGCAGGCTGTAGTGGTGAGGTGACAGGGTTGGGAAACCTCAGTCCCCAGTATAGAGATAGCTTCCCGGAGGGGGTCCCCAAGCCCTCCTGGACCACATAGCAATGTGTAGCCCCCTGCAGATGACATGAGCCAAACCTTGGGGGGTGGGGAGGGCTCTGTCTTAAATATTTGATTAGACTCACTCTCTTCAAGTTAAGGAGAAAAAGAAGTGGATGTTTTAGGCATTCTTCTGAAGGAGGTTTGGGGGCTTTCTCATTTAACCACGGGGGAGACCCCAGCGTCCCCAGAGACAGGGGTTCTGAGAGCGCATCACCACTAGGGGGCGCAGGACACCAGGGCTAGGGCCCGAGTTCTCAGCGCACGTGGGTGAGGGGCGGGGATGCTCACAGCAGAGGAACAGGTCTGTCCCTTAGGACAGCCGAAATCTGGGTGTGGCATTTTTTAGCAGCGGTGCGGGACCAACTCATCTGGCACGAGGATCCTGATGGCAGTCGGGCAAGATGAGTAAGATCTGGACAGTCAGGGCACCCTGGTCCCTGGTCCCCTGAGCCTCCACGCTTGGCCTGTGCGTGTGCTGCTGCAAATGCGGCCACGCTGAGGCAGCTGGCTCTGCCCTGGAGCCCTGGTCTGACCCCGCCGGACCCTTCCTGTGGGTTTCTCTCGCCTGCCAGATATGGTACAGAGAGGACGTCCGCCACCCCAACCCCGAAGGTTCATCGTGGTCCCTCGTGGACATCCCGGGGGAGGCAGTCCAGATCAGCTGTGGCCCCCATGACCTCCTGTGGGTCACGCTCTGGGAAGGGCAGGCGTTGGTCCGGGAAGGAATCAACAGGAACAACCCCAAAGGTGGGCAGTCTTACTCCTGGTGCTGGGGGCGCTGGGGGGCCCCCCGCTTCTCCCCAGCACGCTCGCTGACGAGGCCGCCGGTGCTGTCTTCTGGGGCCGGGTAGGAAGTTCCTGGTCGGTCGTGGAGCCTCCCACGGCCGAAAACGGGATCCTGCACGTCTCCGTGGGAGTGGGCGTGGTCTGGGCCATCACCAAGGACCGGAAAGTAAGACGGGGACACCGGGGAGTGGGTCCCAGGGCTCCATTTCATGTTGAGGCCGGTTGGTTTTCTTGGGTTTTTTTTTTTCTCTTTTGGTCTGAACCCTTGAGAACAAATCAGCCAAGTGCTATGCCCTGTCTGTGTAGACGTCCAAGATGTTCATTCAGTGCCTATCCCCTCCGGCCCCTACCAAGCACTGAACAACTGAATCCATGACTTCATGGGCCGTCACATCTCAGATGGTCAGAGCTGCGTTTTTTAAACCTTCGCTCCTATTCAGTGCTTGTCATTTTTATGTGCTCAGAGGCAAGGCCAATAAAAGAAGCTGATTCCAGGTCTCTGACAAGCAGCTCTCTTCTCACCCCACAGCAAGGGCGTCCACAGCATCCATCCAGGGATCACACATGTGATCCATGTCCAGTGAGGAAGCTCCCAAGCCTCAGGCCACACCCCAGCCTGAGAAAGTACAGAGTGACTGTCCCCTCTGGGCCCCCAAGCACTCCACTCTCAGCGCAACATTAAATGAGCATAAAATTTGATTTACAGGAGCATTTGGCTCCGTCGTCAGACAAATATTTGATTGTGCTTACTTTCTTTGGGTTAAGAAGACGTTTTAAAAAGAAGGAAAAGAGAAGAAAAAAAAAGAAGACATTTTAGACGTTCTAGAAATTATAAAAGGATATGAGGGGTTTCTCAGTTAACCCGCCCCCTCCCCTGTCCCACCTCAGAAACAGTGGTTAAAACACGTAAGCACTAATAGCACAGGATCCCCGCGCCCGGCCCACCACCCAGAATGTGTCTGGATGGTCGAGGGCAGACACAGCAGGAGCCGAGGTCGGGGGTGACTAACCCGCTGAGCCACGGGGCCACGGCGAGGCCTGAAGGAAATTTGGTTGAATTGTATTTTTGCAAGTTTGCCCGAACAAGTTGCGCTTAAACAGGCTATTTCATAAAGCACTAAGAACAGACCCAAAATACATTATTTATCGTCATGAGTTTAGAAACTCTGTTTTCCTAAATAACCCCATTAAGACGGTTGTGTTACGCAGGGACAACTTTGTTTGGACAGTATGGCCTTTTGCAGGCATGTCATCATGAGAGACGGTGGGGATGGCACAGAGGGTGGGAGGTCACTGGTCAGGCTCACCAGTCAGAGTCTGGATTTGAGAGGCAGCCTGTGTCCTCCCCGCCACACACCTGAGACGTCCGCTTCCCGGCTCTCACTGCGTACAGTGACCCACCTGCTGCTACTGCCTGAGTCAGTGGGGAGAAGGTTCTAGAAAGCTCCAGGCAGCCTTGTCTCCTGGAGGTACAATGCCCTCAGCCAGAGAATGAACAGGAAGCCAGCAGGACAGGTGTGCCCAGCTCTGTGGGCGGCACTCCAGGGGGGCGCTTACTTCTGACTCTCCCAGGTGTGGTTCCGCAGAGGTGTCAGCTCCCACAGTCCCTGCGGCACCAGCTGGATCGAGATGGTTGGAGAAATGATGATGGTGAACGTGGGGCTGAACGACCAGGTGTGCAGGAGGCTCTGAGCCTTGCATCCCGGGGGGGTGGCTCTCCCGATACTTCCCACTGTTCCTTCATGACCCCGGCATGGGCTGGTGGGCTGGGGGCATTGTCCCAGCACCTTCACACCTTCTCAGCCTTTGTGGGCACAGGGGGCTGCTCCTGCTGGGTCCCAGAGCCCCTGCCTGTCTTAGGTCCCTCCCTCCAAAGACCCTCAAAGCCGTGGCAGTGAGGAGTGACATGCAAGCCAGAGACTGTGAGAGTTTTGTTGAGAAATACTGGGGCGAAATCAGATCGCCCAGTGCAGGAGGAAGCTGGTTTTCCCGGCCTTGTAGCAGCAGCCTCTCTTGCATATCACCTGTGCCGTCCCTACAGTGAAGCCTCCTCCTTGGAAAGGAGGTTTGGTGATTTTTAAGACTCCGTGTGTGAAGGTGACCTCTCCCTGTGTTGCGCTGTGATAGAAGCTCTTCCCAGGGGCCTGCTGGCCCTCCTCCCGCCCGCCCTGGTGAGCTGTGTGACACAGTCAGGGGCGAGACAGGCCCGCTGGTGTGCACAGAGGCCAGCCCACCTCAGCCAAGGGATGGGGCGCCGGAGCCACCCCAGGAAGGCCACCAGGGCCCACGGCTCTACAAGGCCCGGCCCTTCAGGCAGCCCCAAGGCCGGGCCCAAAGTTCTCTTCCTCCGCTCCCACGGGCAGGGGTGAAGGCCCCCGGCCACCTGTCCCGTGGGAAATGTCAGCGTCAAGGAGGCTCCCTTCTTTAAAAAGACCAGGGCCAGCCTCGAGGTTCCCTGGGGAACAGCGTCCTTGCCACCATGGGCAGGACGGGGACAAGGGTGGACTTGGTGCCCTAGCGTACCCATGAGCACCACCACCCTGGGTCAGTGGACAGGACGGGTCCCTGCTTCTTGTGAGCCTGGTGCTGTGCCCTCCCAGCCCACTTCCTGAATGTGATGTCTGCACCCACCCCACAGGCACACCAGGGACCTTCCAGCCCCAGCACACACGTCACACACACCCCACTGCACGTGTGAGGCGCTGCCCGCATGAGCAGACCTGTCCCCTAGCATCCAGGGACTCTAGTCACCCGGTTCTCCCCCCACACCCCCAAAAGGGATGGGAGCCCCCGGGTCTGCGTGGCCGGCCACCCAGCAGCACCTCTGTGTTCCAGGTCTGGGGCATCGGCTGTGAGGACCGGGCCGTGTACTTCCGCCAGGGCATCACCCCCAGCGAGCTCAGTGGGAAGACGTGGAAGGCCATCATCGCCAGCCGCGAGTGCGACCGGTCTCACTCGGGCAGCTCCTCCAGTCTCCTCAGGTGACCTCGGGGGCAGCGGGCCATGGAGGTTAAGTCGGGAGGGCTGCCGGGGGCCTCGGTGGGCAGGGTCCAGAAGAGGCTCCATCAACGGACATTGGGCAGGAGGAACTGGGTTCTGACCCACGGGAACTGCAACCTGTCCTGCCTTCCCGTGCCTGCTGTCTGGGCCTAGCTGAGGGTGGGAGGTGACCGGTGAGCCAGGCTCGGATGTCCGTCCAACCCCAGAGCAGGGCATTGTCCCAGGAAAGGCCCTGCCGGTTCTGAAGTCTCAGACTCTGGGAGAGAAGAGGCTTCTTTGTGGGGCGGATGGAGGGTCTCTCTCGAGCTGGAACCCCCACTTTGGGCACCAGAATCCTCTAGGGGACTTGTCTGTCACGTATTCCCAGGCCCCACCCCCAGAGTCTCTGTTTCAAGTGAAAATGGTGGGGCCCAGGAGTTTGCATTTCTTGCAAGGTCCCGGGTGTGCTGCTGCTGCAGTTCTGGGGACTTTGGGTCTAGAGTGTGGACACGTCCCAGCTCTGCCGCAGCCGTTAGAGCCCAGGCCCGTGACAGCATCTGAGCTGGGGTCGCCTCAGCTCCACGCGGGAAGTGCCCGGAGTGCTTACCTGCCCAGTCGTGTGGCACATGGGGGCTCCGCAGCTGCCCACAGCCCTGGCTGTGGCCTGGGCCCTCCCCAGGCCCTGGTCCACACCCCTTCACCCCCCAGCTCAGTGGTCCTCCCACGGCTGCGCCATCAGCCCAGCGAGCCAGGAGGCCAGCGGGGCCGGGTTTGCTCCCGTTTATCTGAGGGTTTAGTCTCTTCAGCTGGTAGTTCTCAAATGGAGAGGCATGTTGGCATCAGATGAGAAGCTTCTGAGCACACAGATGCCAAACCTGCATGACCTTGCAGTTGGCAACAGCTTCTTACGCGTGACCCCAAAAGCACGAGAAACGAAAGGAAAAATAGATCCATTGCACATCAACTAAATTAAGTACTTTTGTGCTTCAAAGGACACTATCAAGAAAGGGAGAAAGTATTTGCAAATCATAAGGCTGACCAGATGTCCCATTTTAAACAGCGGGGCTGCCCCCTTTCAAACAAGACGTCTGGTCAGACTACAAATCATACATTTGACAAGGGCTCAGTATCTCCATCACTTGACAACAAATAGGCAAACAACCCAATTCAAACAGAGCAAAAGGACTTGCACAACATTTCTCCAGAGCAGAGACGTGAATGAGGAGGAGATGCTCAGTGTCGTGAGCCTCAGGGAAATATAAGCTGAGACCCAAGTGACATACGGCTGCACCTCAAGAAGAAAGACCGTAACGAGCGTTGGCACCATCTGGAGGAAGTGGAATTCTCCATGCACAGGGGATGTAACATGGTGCAGCCACTTTGGAAAACAGGCTGGCGGGTCCCCAAGAAGTTAGTCACCATGAGACCCAGAAGTTTTCCTCCTAACACTGTACCCCAAAGAATTGAAACAGGTCCCCAAACCAAAACCCAGACCACAGGAGCGAATGAATGTTCACAGCAGCATTAGTCACAGCCGCCCAAAGGTGGGAACAACCCCAGTGGCCATCAGTGGATGAATGGATAAATACATGCACGAGAAGGTTATTGGGCAACAGAAAGGAAGGAAGTTCCGGTACCTGCCACAGCACAGGTGAAGCTTGGCATCGTTACAGTGAGTGAAAGGAGCTGGTCACCAAAGGCCCCAGATCGTATGAAGCCATCTATACTGAAATGCTCGGAACAGGCAAATCCGTAGAGACAGAGGCAAATTAGCGGTTGCCAGGAGGTTGGGGAGGAGGCATGGCTTGGAGGAGAGTGAACAGTGAATCAGTGGGTTCCGTGTTTCCGTTTGGGGTGATGAGGTTCTAGAACTAGGTAGTGGTGACAGGGGGACAACATGGTGAATATCCTTAATACCACTGCCTTGTGTGATTTAAAATGGTAGATTCCATGTCCCGTGTAATTTGCCACAATAATAAAATGATCTTACTGCCAGATACCCGATACCCACCCCCCGATAGAGCGATGTGATGGGTTTCGGGTGCGGCCTGGGTGACAGGGCTGTTTTAAGAGCCCGGGTCCCTGGGAAGCAGGTAGTTTTGAGTGTGCACATTGCTCAGAGAGGCTATCACTCGCTTGGGGTCACACAGGTCCCCGGTAGTGGAGCCGATGAGCTAGGCCACCCTCCAGGGAGTCACGGCTCTGCCCCCTCTGTCCCCAGCGCTGGCTGCTTCTTTGGCGATGAGGTGAGGGGCAGTGGGGAGTCCTGTGTGCCCAGCGACACGGATGCGTCCTCGGAAGCTGAGAGGCCCGGGCCTGAGCAGCCTGTCCCTACAGAGTCCCTGGACGGTCCCGGGAACCCCCAGGGCAGCTCGGCCTCAGGCCCAGGCATCAGCAAGACCCCCGAGCGTGCCGTGGAGGGCGCCAGCCTGGCAGACCAGACCCCGGGGCCCGAGCCTCGCCCCGACCCGGCCCCCACCCCAGCTGAGCTGCCCTGGACCAATATTGACCTGAAGGAGCCCAGGAGAGCACCCAGCCAGCCTGCAGCTGGCTTCCCCGAGACCGCCAGCCTCTCCTCACTGGGGCTGCTCCCGGTGGGCTTGGAGGAGCCCTACAGCACCGACGACCACCCACTCTGGGCCTGGGTATCAGGAGGAGGCTGCGCTGTGGAGGCCCACACGGTGCTCAAGTGGTCCACCACCGTCCAGTCGGGTAAGGGTGGGCGTTGGGGGCCCCATGCCCTGGTGGGGAGCAGGCCCCCTGCCCCATGCTCCACCAGCCCACCTCATGCTCCCAGACCAGCAGGAGCCATCAGAGGGAAGGGCTGCGGTCCGGGGCCCCTCCCCTCTCCCTGTCCCAGTAGGTGGTGGCCGGCCATTCGCAGGGCCGCCACGCCAGTGTAAATAGTGTGGGGAGGGATCGTGGGCGTTTTACAGAAATCCCAGCTCTCTAGCAAGAAAGGGCTGGATTTAAAGTATTTAAGAAGAGCCCCGCCTGCTGCCCTGTTGTGGGTGGGCCAGGCGAGCTGAGCCTCCGCGGGCCGGCAGGCCTGTCCCCCTCTGTGCAGACATTGTCGCTGTCCATCACGCCGGCCCAGACCGCTGCCTGGCGGAAGCAGATCTTCCAGCAGCTCACGGAAAGGACCAAGCGGGAGCTGGAGAACTTCCAACACTATGAGCAAGCCGTGGAGCAGGTGGGTGCACCCCGGACCCTCTGTCTGTTCCCGACAGGTATGCATTGAGTGCCTGCTGGATACCTGCCCTGAGGTCAGGTGGGAGGGACAGACAGACGGAGGCGTGCCAAGGTGGTGCCGCGTTTCACTGGGAACGGAGGCCCCTCGGGCCCCCACAGCCAGGCTCCGTGAGGCTCACGCTGGCTTCACTCAGAGGGACCGGCTCTGTCTTGGCTGGTGGCAGAGCGTCTCGCCAGTGGCCAAGCTCTGGGTCCCAGCTTTGCTGTGTGGCATCAGGCCAGGCACAGAACCTCCCTGCGAGCCTCAGTTTCTCCATCCAGGACGGTGGTGGGCGGGGGGCACAGTTCAGATCCCACGGGTTATATTGTGTGTAGATGGTGTCCCTTCTGTCCTTAGGGTGAAGTAGGGGAGCTGGGAGCCCCAGGCGGGCGTCCGGGCCCTGGGGCGCTGGGGACGGGGCCCCGGGCTGGCTGGTGACTGTCCCTCTATGCTGCAGTCGGTGTGGGTGAAGACGGGGTCCTTGCAGTGGTGGAGCGACTGGAAGCCCCACAAGTGGGTGGATGTCCGCGTGGCCTTGGAGCAGTTCACGGGGCATGACGGGGCTCGGGACAGCATCCTCTTCGTCTACTACGTGGTCCACGAGGAGAAGAAGGTGCAGGAGGTGCCCGCGGGCAGGGAGAGCGCAGGGCGGGGGCACAGAACCGGGGGGCAGGCCTGGGACGCCAGCCCCAGGTGCTCAGCCACGGCGCCTCTGGTGACCACAGAGGGCTGGCCCCGGGGGACTGGCAGGTCCTTGGTCCACGCTGCCGATGGGCTCATGGAGACAAAGCCCCTCACCCTCCCAGGGCTGGGGTTTGAACCCCGTTCATCTGAGACTCATCGAAGCTGAACTTAGGCTTCCCTCTCAGACACCGCCCAGAGCCCACCCCAAAATCCCGCCGGCCAGGGACCCGAGGACCGGCGCTGCGGACCCAGGGGTGACCGGGCTATCCCCGGTGACGGCCCCCCATCCGCCCTCTGTGCACAGTACCTGCATGTGTTTCTGAACGAGGTGACAGCCCTGGTCCCCGTGCTCAACGAGGCCAAGCACTCCTTCGCTCTGTACACCCCCGAGCGGACCCGGCAGAGGTGGCCGGTGCGTCTGGCCGCCACCACTGAGCAGGACATGAACGACTGGGTGAGTGGGCGGTGGTCCCCACAGGCCGGGGACCAAGGGGCAGCCGGGCCTCGGAGGCCGCCCCCGGCCTGGCAGTGACCAGCCATCTCCCCGTGACGGCAGCTGGCCCTGCTCAACCTGTCCTGCTGCGAGAGCCAGAGGGTGCACGGCCGCCCCTCCCCCCAGGCCATCTGGTCCGTCACCTGCAAGGGGGACATCTTCGTGAGTGAGCCCAGCCCGGACCTGGAGTCCCCTGAGCGCCAGCTGCCCTGCGACCAGATGTGAGTAGGCTGCGTGCCGGGCGGGCTGCAGCCGCCGCTGTCCTGAGCCGCCAGGGTGGTGGTTCCTGAAGGGAGGGCCTCGCTTCCTGCCAGCCGGCCACAGGCACACCTGGCCGGTTCCCAGGCCCCAGGACTGACCCCAAGGGGGACTGGACCCTGGCAGGGCTCCGCAGTCCTGCTGAGCTACCGCCGTGGCATGTCAGGGTGAGCAGGCATGGCTCTGCAGGGGGCACTTAAAACCAGGAGGCGAAATGAGAACCCCCCCCACCCTGGGGATCACGTGGCCAGTCCTGCATTTCCCGTGGGACAGCAGAGGAGCACACTGTGGGGACACGGTGCCCCCAGAAAGTCACACGGAGCCCACGAGGACCGGGGGGGACATTGGTGAGACCAGGAGGCCCTGGACAGTGGATGTGTCTGTTCATCCGCTCTGTGTGCCAGGCGCCCCGTTGAACAAGCCAGACAGCCTCTGGGGACCGGGCAGGGCTTCAGTGCAGGAGCTCGGCCTGCACTGTGGGCCCGGGAGGCCTTCCTGTCACCGTGCTGCGGCTCCTCCGGCAAATGAGATGTCCCTGCTGCCGCTGTGACATGCCCACCCCAGGCTCCCAGGAGCACTGAGACGAGAGCCGCTCACTTCCCTCTGTACCCGATGGGAAGCCAAGCGGCTTCCAGGGACCTCAGTGACATCTGTGATTGGGAAACTGGGCACAAGGGAAGTGGGACCTCCTGGGAGGACACAGAGCCCCAGGGGAGGAGGAAGACTGGGCTCACTTCTCCCGCCATCTCTCGCCTCCTCCCAGGTTCTGGCGGCAGATGGGCGGCCACCTGAGACTGGTGGAGGCCAGTGGCCTGGGCGTGGTCTGGGGCATCGGCTACAATGGCATCGCCTGGGTGTACACAGGCGGCCACGGTGGAGGCCACTTCCAAGGTGAGGGCTCCCCACGCTGCCGCCGCCTTCCCGGCCGTGCCCTCCGCTAATCCCTTCCCACCTCCCTGCCTTGGCTGGCGGCCGGCTGACAGGTGACCTTCACCACTGCCAAGCTCTGCAGAGGATACTCATGGGGCCAACCCAGGAGACGTGAGAGCCCCGAGACCAGGCCTGGCCTTCGAGGTGTCTTCTTGGGCCTGGAAGGTTCTAGAAAGGCATCAGAGCCTCCCCAGACAAGGCCTCAGGGCACACTGGGCAGACCCAGGACCTGGGCATCCAGCCTCCCAGGCCCGCATTCTAGCTCCTCGTTGGGCGGGTTGTCTTTGCCATGAGGGACGAGAGCCTTGTCGGCCCCCCAGGTTCCAGGAAGCAGGGTCCCTTTGTCTCCTACTCGGGAACTGGAGGCAGAAACCAACGAAAATGGGACATTCCGAGTGCCACGGCCCCCACGCCCCGCTTTTGCGGGGAGCTAACCCTGCAGAACTGTGTGTGGTCCCCTAAGACCAAAGGGACACACACCTGCCAGGTCTAACAGCACCCCATCCGCGAAGCGGGAATTGCCTTTGTCCCCACCTTACAAACGAGGGACTCGGGCCCGTGGGGGTTACGTGGGTGTTCACGAGGAATGAGCTGGTTAGACCTCACACCTGCCCCATGCCTGGTGAGGGGGCTGGCGAGGGGGGAAGAGAGTGAAGCGGACCAGAGGGGGTGTGGGTGGGAGGTGCAGTGCACAGCATTGTGTGCGCAAACCCCAGAACAATTGCAGAGCAGCCCCAGCCCAGTCCAGCCTGGGAGAGAGGCTCGCGGGCCCGGGACCCCGTTTCGGCTGACCCTCTCCAGCCCACCTCCCTGCCCCAGGCTCTGTGGCCTCCGGCACGTCAGACGGAAGCCAGAGTCCCCAACGGGCAGGTGGGGCCTGGGTCCAGGCAGCGTTTGTTCTGTCCCCACAGGCCTGGCCAGCAGCACCAGTAACATCTACACACAGTCAGATGTGAAGTGTGTCTACATCTACGAGAACCAGCGCTGGAACCCGGTCACGGGATACACCAGCCGGTGAGCGTCCTGCGTGGGTGCCACCTGCACCCCAGCCGCTGTGGTGTCGGGGTGCTGCCCGGCCCAGGCCACCTGCAGCCTGGACAAAACTGGACGGCCGCACCCCATGTAGGGACACAGCATGAGAGCCGGTGTCCAGCCTCTGACCAGGGGCTCGGCAGGTCATACCTGCTTCCAGGGGCTTTGTTTCTTGAATTGTTACATGTCATGCATTATTTTTTTTTTTAAAGGATTGAGAGGTAGAACCGTGTGCGTAAACCGCACAAAACATAAAAGTGTATCCCATGAGATCTCTATCCACGGATCTAGATCAGTGTCTCGATGCAGGTAGATCGATAAGTATAGACAGAGAGGTGGGCTTCCTGCCCTCGCGGCAGCTGCACCCTTGGTGCCTGGGTCACCCCAGCCGTGGTCCCGGCCCCGAGGCCGCTCACCTCTTTGGAGGTGCCATGGTCCCAGGTGCGTGAGTCTGTCCCTGGCTGGGACCTGCACAGGACAAGCCCTTATAGCCTCTCCTGAGCGCCGCGGCCTTGTCCCCCGCAGGGGCCTGCCCACAGACCGCTACATGTGGAGTGACGCTACGGGGTTGCAGGAGTGCACCAAGGCCAGCACCAAGCCCCCGTCCCTGCAGTGGGCCTGGGTGAGCCCCGGGCTGGGGGGCGGGGGCGGGGGCTGGGCTGGGGGCCTGCCCGCTGACCCGCCTCTCCCCCAGGTTTCCGACTGGTCCGTGGACTTCAGCGTTCCCGGGGGCACTGACCAGGAAGGATGGCAGTATGCCAGCGACTTCCCTTCGTAAGCCCCCCTCTCTCTCTCTGAATGGGGCAGGACCGGGCATGTGCAGGTGCAGTGTCCCCTTCCAGAAACTCCCGGGAAGCCATCTCGATTTCAGCCACTTCTCCCTCTTGCAGCTCCTATCACGGGTACAAAACGATGAGGGATTTTGTCAGGAGAAGGTGCTGGGCCAGGTAAAGACTGAGCAACCAGGTAACTGGGGGAGGGGGACGACCTTGACCCTCTTGCTGGTTCCTCACAGGCCGAACCTCCTAGCCTCTGACCTCAGCCTCAGGAGGGGGTGGGGGGGGGTTGCAACTAAATCAAAGTAAATGTCAGCCCAGGAAGTGCCTGAGGGCTTCTAATGCGCTCCGGTTTCCGGAAGAGTTTGCTTTCAAGAACAAATAAGAGAAATGTCATTAGGGCAGGACAGGGCACAGGGGGCAGGGCACCCATCCAGGAAGCGGTGCCCACCAGGGGCTGGGGGCCGGGGGGTGGTCCGGGCCCCGCGGAGGCCGCCTTGGGGAGCAGGGCTCAGGCTGTGTCCTTCAGCTGCCGCAGCATGGGCTGTGCTCTCTGCCGTGTAGAAGGTGCAAGCTGGTGACCAGCGGGCCCTGGCTGGAGGTGGCCCCCATCCCCCTCCGGGACGTGTCCGTCATCCCCGAGAGCCCCGGCGCCCGCGGGAGTGAGCGCGGCATCGCCCTCTGGGCCGTCAGCGACAAGGGGGACGTGCTGTGTCGCCTAGGAGTGTGTGAGCTCAACCCCGCGGTGAGCATCCTGGCCCCTGCCTCCGGGGCCACCAGCCCGGCCCACCCGGCGGCCGTCCTGAGGTTCTGACAGATCCTTCCGAAGTAGGACTCGCTGTGGAGCCGGGCCCCGGGACGGCCTCAAGGCCCGGTGGACGCGGCATGTGGCCTGCGGGGTCCCCGGGCTCCTTAGGGGCATTGGGAGCCGAGGGTGAGGGCGTGAAGGGCTGCTCCTGGGACGCAGGACGCGGGGCGGCGGTCCTCAGTGTGCTTGCTCCTCACCTGATCCTCAGGGCTCCTCCTGGCTGCACGTGGGCACCGACCAGCCCTTTGCGTCCGTCTCCATCGGGGGCTGCCACCAGGTGTGGGCCGTGGCAAGGGACGGCTCCGCCTTCTACCGGGGC
The DNA here is from genome assembly GCA_004027555.1 of Craseonycteris thonglongyai. NCBI lineage: Eukaryota > Metazoa > Chordata > Mammalia > Chiroptera > Craseonycteridae > Craseonycteris > Craseonycteris thonglongyai. The sequence continues at coordinate 18,398 of PVKE010008002.1, forward strand.
TCCGTGTCCCCCTCCCAGCCAGCTGGTGAGCGCCCCCACCCCTCAGCAAGACCCCCACCCAGGGCCCCCACGCTGTGCAGAGCGAGGCTGCCTGTGTTTCCTTGTCCAGGGCAAGCTGATTGGCAGCTCTCCTCACGTCCAATCAGCTTCACAAGCATTGCCTGCCGGTGGCCTGTGGCCCTCCCACGGGGCCTGGCTGGGGGGCAGCTACCCCTGCCCCTCACAGCTGCCCTTCCTACGAGGGAAGTGAGCAGGTGCTGTGGGGAGCATTGCTCGCCCTGCCCCTCAGGGGACAGGCTCTTCCGCCCCTTGTGGGGTGGCTTCTCCGGGGGTGGGCCTACACAGGCCCACCACACAGTGGCCGCTCTGGCTCCCACGGGGGCGGCAGACAAGCTGCCTTGTTCCTGGCTGGATATCTAGACAGCGTGCCGCGTGGGGAGGCTGGGCAGGCAGATGGGTGGCGGCTGGGGCTCGAGGTGCTCGGCAGTGGGTTTGCACAGCGGCCGGAAGTCTGGCCTCTCACCAGGTGCAGAGCTAGACACCCCCGTGTCCCTGCTGCGCCATCGGCCGACCCCGCTGCACTGTCCAGCACCTGCCCTGGCCTCGTTGGGCCCTGGTGGAGGCTTGAGGGTTGGGAGGTCAGCAGGGCCCGGGTCAGTAAGCTCCCTGCCTGGCGCTCAGCTCACGCCTGGCCCCAGCACACACGTGTGGTCCGGCCGGTCTGGGGACAGAGGCCGGCACTCTCGTGCAACCCCGTGAGCTGCAGGGGAGGCCACGTGCCCCTGAGTTCCCCGTTTCCGGGCTGCATCCAAGTCCCACCTCTCGTCACAGGCGACTGCTGGTACCACATCCCGTCTCCTCCCAAACAGAGGTTAAAGCAGGTGTCTGTGGGCCAGACGTCTGTGTACGCCGTGGACGAGAACGGCAAGTTGTTCCTGACCCCCAGCAGTCACCAGGGGAGGTTTGGGGCTCCCTGAGCACCCCGATGGGATGAGACTGTTAGGGGCCCCCAGGTCCCTGAAACAAAAACCTTCATAAGCCACCAGGAGAGGCCACCCAGCCTGAGGTCAGCCTCTGAACAGGCCCCTCCCCCAGGTTAAAGAACTCCAGCCCTGCCCGGGCCTGGGGCAGAGGGCACCATGCACGGCTAGGGTAACAATGCACAGGGGTGGGGGGCCTGTGCAGGAAGCGTTTTTAGGAGGTGCCACCCAGACCTGTGACCCCGCAGAGGTGGCTGCCTGGCGCTGCCCTGGGCAGCTCTTTGTCACCGGCTCCCTGTCCTGTTGTGCAGTCGATGTCCCCACCGAGCCAGACAAGGAAAGGGCAGGCACTGGACAGGAACCCAGGGCTCTGGCTGCAGACCCATCCTGTCCGTTGCTGTAAAGACTTCCTTGTCCTCAGTTTCTCCTGCGGGGAGAGGATGACTCTCCAGCCCCGCCCAGCGGGACAATCATGCACTGAGCATGGTGGGGGGTGGGGGTCAGCATAGCCCCAGCAAGTGTGGGGACACCCCCGCCCCCCTGAGGGTCCTGTCCTTCTCTCCCCAGGGAACCTGTGGTACCGCCAGGGTGTCACGCCCAGCTACCCGCAGGGCTCCAGCTGGGAGCACGTGTCCAACAACGTGCGCCGCGTCTCCGTGGGGCCGCTGGACCAGGTCTGGGTGCCTGGGGGTGGGGCCGGGGTCTTAGGGGTCTCCGGGTTTCTGCCCCGGTCTCCCCGCGGCCGGCCCCACGGTGCCACCACAGTGGGTCTGCGTTCCAGGTCTGGGTCATTGCCAAGAAAGTGCAGGGGAGCCACAGCCTGAGCAGGGGGACCGTGTGTCACCGAACAGGCGTGCAGCCACTGGAGCCCAAGGGGCAGGGCTGGGACTACGGCATTGGGGTGAGCGGGTCAGCGGTGTGGGTCACAGGGCGAGTGCTGGAGCCCAAGGGGCAGGGCTGGGACTATGGCATCGGGGTGAGCGGGTTGGCGGGGTGGGGCACAGGCTGGGAGCTGGTGTGGGTGGCTGGGAGGCCCAGAGCCCCCCAGGGGCCCTCTGGAAGGACGATCTTAGCCCCCGGGAGCCCCCATGACATGGCTCTCTCCTTCCAGGGGGGCTGGGATCACATCTCCATCCGGGCCAATGCCACCAGGGCCCCCAGGGGCACGGCCCAGCCGATGGCCGCCGAGTGGGACCCCCCCAGTGGGTCCTTGCAGGAGGCCGCGGGCCCTGTCTGCTGCTGAGGCCCCACCTGCCCCCGGAGCGCCGCCGTTTGAAGGATCAGGGCTGGTCCGTGAGCCCTCCCTGTGCTGACGTGCAGACCCTGGAGCGGCTTGAGGGAAACTGGCCAGAGGTCCCAGCCGCGGAGGCGCCGGAAAGAGCCCAGAACTGTGAAGCCTTGTGGACGTTCAGGCGCGAGCCTGGTCCGTGAGGCGGGCCCGGGGCACAGCGTGGGGGTCCCTTCCCCTCTGCCTCCCGCCCGTCCACGATGGGAGGAGCCTAGAGCCTGGAACCTTCCAGGAAGGAGCCTCCTGGGGAGGCAGAGCCCACCAAGGAGCCTCCTGAGCCCTGGGCGTCCCCCCAAAAGAAAAGAGTGGCTGTGGGGCTCAGGGCCGCTTTACCCACGCTGTGACCGCTGCTCAGAGTGGGACTCCTATGCAGGGTCGAATTCGGAAAGTGAGGGAAGGTGTTTGGCAGGTTGGAAATAAATGCTGGAGGGGGCGGCGTCTTCCCCAGGTAGGCATGAGCCGCCGTGGACGGACAACCAAGGGGTTGCCCCGTGGTCCTGCCGCCAGCCCCTCCCCAGCGGCGGCTGAGGGTTGGGGGCCCCTTCTCTGATCATGGTGCAGGGGGAGGGGGCGGGGGGGTAGAGACCCAGCCCCCACCCAGTCAGGCGGCCCCTCCCGCTGCTGGGCTGCTTTTTACCCGATGACGCCCCATTTGGTGAAGTCTCAAGTTTGCTTCCTGCAACCAGGCACGTGGCGGGAGCTTCCCCGGCATGCCTGGCAGGAGGGGTCAGCAGCTCTTTCGGGGTCCCCTCCCTGGGGGCATCTGAGGGAGTCGGGGGGCCATGGAGGCGGGAGTCTGAGCTCTGGGCCCAGATGGACCACGAGGGGTGGACAGCCTGTGTGTTTACAGCCCCTCACCGGGTTTACCCAATGGGCATTATGAGGTGTATTCCGTAGCAGCGACCTGTCTGTCCTTTAGCTGTGACTCTGTCTGCAGCGGGTCTCACTGTCCTTTCTCCAGGGAGACCACCTCCCCTCACTGCTGAGCACCGACTGTTTTACCTGCTCAGCATCGCTGAACCGTCACGCTTCCCCAAATGCTTTATTCAATAAAGACCTCTTCAGAGTGTAAATGGTGTGCCTTTCTTTTTTTGAGCGACATTATGATTAAAACGCACAGTTCCCCACGCTTGGATGCCTGGGGCTCAAGGGGGCAAGTGTGGAACCTTTTATTTTTGTTCTGTGACACGGCATCGGTTTCATGTGTGCCTTTGAAGGGACCATTAGGAAACATAACAGCAAATTTGGGTCATTTAAAAACCATTTTCACCACAATTACAGCTGAGGCGCTTGGCTGTTCAGTCCCATGGGGGTTTTCCTGGACAGAAACATCGCAGTTCTGGTTTCTCTGCTGGCCAGACGGGGACCAGTGGGGACCTCGGCCTGGGAGGCTCACGCAGAGCTCTGGTCTGCAGGGGGTCCGTGGCCCCAGGCGGGGGCCCGGCCACCAGGGCTCAGGAACCGCGTGGACCTCTGACTATGGGACTGTGCAGAACAGAAGAGTCCAGATGGGCTTGGTGTCCAAGATGAGAGTCGGGGAGCAACCCAGACAGCAGGCCTCCCCACCTGTGTGTCACCAGACCCACCGTGCCCTCCACCACAGGGAGCCCCTTGAAGCAGGGCTGAGGCAGCAGGGACCCTTCGCGATGCCGTGGGGCAAGCAGATGTCCTCTAGCCTCGGATGAGGAAGGACCGGGTCACCCTCTGGGAGGCAGAGAGAAAGAGCCCTGACCGCCACTGTCCTGCAAGGTGTTGATCCCTAGAGCCCCCAGTGTCCCTGGTCATCGGGCCTGGTCTCCTGACAGCACCTGCTTTCAGCCCACGTTGCTTCACTCACAGGTTGGGGAGGTGCCGGGCCCTGCTCCGGCCAGAACAGGAGCCGCCAGGCTGCAGGCCACCTCTTGGGTTCCAGTGGGCCGCTCACCCACCGCAGGGGTCACAGGGACCCCAGCTGTCTCAACCTTGGCTCCCACGGGTGGAATGCCCGGGCCACAGACCTTGCAGTGTGGCCGGCCCCTTGGGAGGACCCGGAGTCCCCCCCGGCCCATGGCGAACAGTGCCGGGGACGGTGGGGCCAGAACAGACCCAGCCTCCCAGGGCCACCTTCCAGAGCACCCGTGATGGGGCCCACAGAGGGCCTGGCGAGTGACCAGGAGGGTCAGGACTGGCGTGGCTCACGACCGATCCGAGGGGCACTCCCTGCTGCCCCCAACGCGGCAGGGGCTGACACCAGCCCAGAGAGGCACCACATGGCTGCGCTGGGATTGCCCGGGTTGGGACAGTGCGGCTGAGCACCAGGGACAGGCCCCTGGCAGCGACAACCCCGTTCCCAGCTCAGCTCAGCCCCCGTCCACAGTGCCCAGCGGGGTCTCTGGGACAGCCCTGGGCACAGGGGACCAGGCCCCATGTGCCAGGCTAACTCCACCGGCCCCATGGCCCATGTCGCTGCAGTGCCTGCCTGAGGCTGCCAAGGGCCCTGTCCCCTCCCCACAGGGGCTGTGGGCAGAGGGACGAGGCAGGGGAGGTTGCCAGCCGGTGGAGAGCAGTCGCCAAGCCTGTCAGGGCCAGTGGGGCAGGAAGCTTGGCCTGAGGCGGCGAGGACCTGCCAGGCTGCCCAGGCCTCGTTTGCAGAGCAGCAACCAGCCGGGGGAGGGGAGCTTGGCAGCCAGACTCCCCCCCTGCAGAGAGCCCTGCTGGCCCCCCCAGCTGGGATCCAGCAGCTCCCTAACGTCCTAGCAGACCACCCACATCAGCAACAAATACAACAGTGAGCAGCAAACCTGGGGGACCCTCCCCCAAAGGGCCAGAGACCTCAAACAGGAGGGTCCTGGCCACTCTGGGGACCCAGGCCCTCCCAGCGTCTCTCCCCAGCTGGCCTGGCCCTATCTCCAGCCCCTTCAGCAACCGGCTGCAGACGCTCCAACCCAGCTCAGCCCCTGTGGTCAGGAGCCTTCACACGGGAAGAGATCCGGGCCCCTCCCCACCCGGCTCCCTGTAGACTCCACCTGAGATCATCTGATTCGGGTTTCTAGGGGACAGAGATCCAGAGCTAGACGCTTCCCTTGTCTGGGCTCAGCCAGACTCCCCAAGTGGCCCTGGGCTTTGCTTGCTCCATGCCTCAGTTTACTCCGTGTGAGGAGGCTCTGATGCAGGTCCCTTCCTGGGCCTGGGCCTCAGCCCTCACTGATCTTTTCCTGGAATCTCCCCTGCCAGGTGCAAAGAGAATTTAGTCGTAAAGGACGGTCTACTCCCGCCTCCTTGAATTAAAAAGCAGGTCCTGGGACCTGCATGGAGGTTTGGGCCTCATGCCACAGGGCCGGGCCTGGACTTGGCCTCTCCCCTGGGGGCCAGGACATGCCCCCCAGAAAGTCCGCTGAGTGTTCGGGGAAAACGAAGCTGCTGGGGCTGGGTCCAGTGGGGTGTCACCCCCGTTGGGGGGGCTCTCGGCAGGACCCGGGGCGCTAGGAGCCCTCTCGGAAGCTGTGGATCTGCGTGGAGTATTTGCACAGGTGGCCCTCGGGCTGGGCCTCCGTGGCGCCCAGTGCGCCCCCGGCCGCCTGCTGCTGCTGCTGGTAGTGCTGATAGAGCTTGGGGCCCGGGCCGTCCAGGCCCGGGAGGCGACCGCTGGACATGGCGAGGATGGTGGCCGTCAGCGACTTGATGTAGTTCTTGGCCAGCGTGAGGGTCTCGATCTTGGAGAGCTTCTTGTCGGCGCGCACGTGCGGGATGACCTCGCGCAGCGCCTGGAAGGCGTTGTTCAGCGTGTGCATGCGCTGCCGCTCCCGCTCGTTGCTCTCCAGCCGCCGCTGGACGCTGCTCTCCCGCCGGCCGCTCGGCGCCGAGGACCCCGGCCGCCGGCGCGCGCCCTCGACCCGCGCGCCCTGCGCCCGCGTGGTCCTGCTCCGCAGGCCCCTGGCCGGCGGCTGCGGCCCGGAGCCGGGCTGCGGCCTGTCCGAGGTCTGCTCCCCTGGGGTGGTGGCCTCTGTGTTCTGCGGGGGCGCCCGGCGCCTGGGGGGACGGTTTTTGGTCTTCATGGCCCCAGGCCGGCCGTCCCAGGGAGAGGCGGCTCTGAGCTGAAATCCAGAACACAGGCCACCGCGCGGTCACTCGGCGGTTCCGTGGGCCCTCCGGGCCGCCGCCTCACCGCCCGAGGGCAGCTGACTGCTTGGTGCACCGTGAACCCTGGGCCTGAAACGGGACAGTCCCGCTGTTTTCTGCCCCATTGAAGACAGTCGGTGGGGTCGGCCTGTCCCACTGACAGCAGACACCTGAGCGGACGACCCCCGCCCACCCCCACTCCCCATGCCCGTTTGATTTTACTACACTGACCCCTCATGCCTTTCCCCGGCTGGTGGCCTGGGTGAGGCTTGTTGATCACCGGGCTTTTATTTGGCTCCACGCCGCTCACTGCCCCCCACAGACCGTCCTGGACTCAGGTGGCCTTTGACCCTTGGCTCAGACCACCCAGGATGCAGCCCCCTCCTGGCTCAGGGGGGGCACCTCTGCCTGAGGCTGTGAGGCCTCCTGTTTGCCCCGAGGGACTGGCACCCGCTCTGGCCACCCCATGGACAGCGCTGCCCAGGTGGATGTCACAAACGCAGGGACGACACTGGGGCCAGAACTGCTGTGGGCAGCTGTCAGAGGTCAGAGGTCGACAGCAGCCAGAGCCTGCAGCAGCCCCAGGCTGACCCGCGGGCGACCCCCGCGGGGGGCTGCAGACCCAGACCCTTCCAGCAGGTTTCTCCCCAGACCCCACCTGGTGCTGCCCCTGGGTCCTCTCCCCGCAACCCCACCCCCCAACGTGCACCCCATTACCTGGGGATCCGCGGCCGCACGCGCCTGAGCTGCCCACGGGGGACAAGGACACGTCGCTTTAGCGGCCCCGGGCGGGGCCTGGCCGCATGTAAATGAGCCTGCGGGGCGGGGCCCGGGAGGGGCCGGTGTCCGCGTGTCCCCGGGGCTGGGGGGCGGGACAAACCAAAGGCCTGGGAGCCACCTGGGGCTTCCAGCCCCGCGGATCCCGACTGCGAGGCAAGAGGCTTCTCTGCCGGCGCGCACCTGGCCGCCGCACCTGGCCTTGGGGTTAAGGCTTTAACTCGGAGCCAGTCAGATGAATTCAGCGGAAAGCCGTTTTGCAATAATACTTGTGTCTTTAACGGGCGGCCCTGAAGACCCGTCGCCCACGTTCCGGCGGACGGGGCCCCGCCCCCGCCGCCAGCGCCGGCCCAGGTGCGGGTGGGCGGAGCCCGACCCCGCACATCACCTGGGAATGACGGACGTGAAGATCTGCAGGGCGGTGGGCAGGCAGCGTGGGCGCCAACCCGGCTCTGCCACCCACGTACTTAACGGCACCCTGCCTCCGTTTCCTCACCTTTCACAGGCGCATTAAATGGTGTTAAAAACAGCATCTGGCTCAGGGGCTCAGGGGACTTGGGGGCGGTCCGTCGCACACGAGCCTGGGTTCCCACCCGTGTGTCCCTCAGGACCACGGTCAGCGCCGACCTCCACGTGCCCCGCACTCTCTTGCAGCCTGTCTTGGCGGCTCTGGAGAGGGGGTTTGAGGGTCTCTATCTACTCCGAGGGCCACACGGGAGGGGGTGTAGCCTCAGGGCCAGGAGTCAGCTGTAGGGACATTCATACCGCTCCTGACAGCGAGGACCGGCGATGAGGGGCACGGTCTGCTTGCCGCAGAGAGAGGCTGGTTTGGGGTTGATTAGCCTCTTGGCTCAGAGCTCATGAGACGCTGGACCTCACAAATCAAGACGCTTCTGAAAGTCAAGTGCAAAGTCTTCGGATTATAGATGCACTTTAAGGCAGCACAAACCCTACACACACGTTTACTGTTCCAGGGATGCTACAGCCTTTGTGAGCTCTGGAGGGCAGGGGATGAGGTCTGTCGTGGAAAGGGGCATCATGGCTGTCAGGCCACCCACCCCCGGCCTTGTACCGAGGAAAAAACACGGAATAAACGCAGCAACAGTTTATAAATATATAACTATGTTTATTTGAATATTAAATAGTTTTTAAATTACAAGCAATTTATTGAATCACACTATGCATCAATATACAGTAAAAATCTTACAATTTAAAAATGTACACAATTTAAATGAAAGTTCATTAACTGTTCTATTGCCATGAACCTCATCCGATTGTGTTAAAGCTCAACAGGGAAACCTCACAGGTGTGACTGCGCCTTGTCCTCATCTGTGGATGGAATTAACAGTGGGCACGCACACCATTACGACCTGTCTAAGCCATTCAAATAGCAGGTTGTTGGTAATTCAATACTGTCAACACATCTTCGAGAATTTATGTATACACTAATGAGAACTTTGTTGAGCCACCCCCAATCACTACTTAGGAATATCATTTTTGAGATTTAAATCTGAAGTAACTCAGTGCAACCATCCTTATTTTAAGGCTACTTCTCATAACTCAAGCTCAACATCTGGAGCCGAAGCCGTGGTTCACTTGCGGAATTTTCAGACGATGGGGCTGAGAGGAGCTGGGCGGCTGCCGCCCTTACACTCGGGGCCCTCAAGACACAGACATGCAGTAGTCATGAACCCTACAAATACCCGATGGAAAATATTACTAGGAGGAAAAGGCGTTTTATGGCAGCAAGACATACAAAGACTTTTCTTAGATAAACCCATTTCTATAGAAACAATCCCAGTCCATTTAAAAATAGAATGAATGTCTGTTTTCAATTCAGCTTCCTTGAGCTTCTTCACCCTGAAGATGAATGAATGGCTTCTAACCCAGACACACAGTCCCAGTTTCAGAAGGATTTGGGGAGCACTTTTTCTACATTTCTCTTTCTGACTTATGACAGTCATTGGATAACACAAATTAACATCCAGTTAGGAAGGAAAGGAAGGTTAAGTTATACTTACTATAGAAATTAAAATACGCAAACTCCACTGAAGTCAGACTAATTAAAAAGGGAGGCCAGGAAATATCATTGTGTGCCAGGTATTACAACTTCACACATATGACCTAGCGAATCCCAATTTATTTCACTGTGTAACTTATTAGAGCAAGTATGGTGTGAAAACCCACCACTGGTAACCAACTGAGTTAGAAAATAAAACAACAAAGCACATGCTGACATTTCAAAAATGGGCTGAAAATTTTAATGTACATAATTTATTTCCTGTGTATTGCTTAAGATTTCAAAAGAACATGTTAACTCACATATTTATTATAAATATAAAATCTTCCCTACCATGCAGTAACCCCACAGTAAGATCTACTACTCCACCCCACCCCCTGGACTCAATGTATAAGGTGGTTTTGTTTGGCAATTAATTATGAGAGCACTAGAGACTTAGAATAAATTAAAATGGGAATTATGTTGTTAAAACCTCCTTAATCGTAGTGAAAAATGTATAGCCCCAAAACATCACATTTATCCTGGGCTAACAGTGTAAGACTTTTTTCCTGTGGATCTGCTTGATTTTAGTCATTAAATCGGAACTCCTTAAACATATACTTCAAAAAAAATTAGTACAATGACCTCATTTCTCTCTAAACCATGCTGGTAGATGTAAAAATTTAGAAAGCTCAGGAAGTCTCCACAAGAAATTCAGAATTTGACAATTTTGGCAAGAGTCACCTTCTACAGCCCAGTTAACCTTCCCCAGGTGCACATCACAGGGTCCAGCTCCCAGGGGCACCCCAGGCTCTCCCCACAGGAGGAAGGGGGCTCTTTCTAAATGTTCTTGCTCTGGGAAGTTACTGTGAGTGTAAAAGGTTAGTGGCAGGAACCAGAATTGATAACAAAGGCTATAGTTTACTGGGGCAGCTCTAGCCAGCACACACACGTGCATCTTGCACGAGGACACGTCGCGAGGCCCCAGCTCCGGCCTGGAGAGTCACCCTGGCGTCCGCTGGAGTCGGGAGCGCACATCAGCACCGGAAGACACGTGGGGTGCGGGCCAGCACCTGGCTGTGTAGCAGACGGGCCCAGCCCGCCCCCAGCACAACGCTGCTACGCTGCTCTAGCCTCTGGAAACTTCGCGATGTCAAAGCAGAACTCAGGACTGCAGAATGAGGTCACTGACACTGAGGGCGCACCGGACACACTCGGTCCCTTTCAAAGCAAGGGGAGAACACGGAGCTCAATGCCGAAGGGGCGGGTCAGTGCAGGTGCGCCCGGAGCGCTGTCTGGGTGTGGCGGCCGCACTGGGCTGCCCATGGTCCTGACCAGGACCTGCCAGCTGTGGAGGCTCTGCTGCTGTCCGTCCCTTGACCCTCCTCACAGCTGCGGGATGCAGTGTGGCTCCTCGGTTACAGAGACCAGCCACGCTGGACATGACATGACTTGCAGTAGTTCTGAGGGGAAAATGCAGCTCTGGTTATTATTAAAAGCCCAAGCCCCAAGGCTGAGCTTCTGCCACAGAATGAACTCCAGCCGCCCTCTGGTGCCACAGCCCCCGTGGAGCAGCTCCTGCCTCGGCGGCCGGCCACCCCGGAAGGAAGGCGTGCCAGGGACACTGAAGCCAGTGCCGTCTGTGCTTCTGCAGCTGCAGCAGCAGAGCCGACGTGGAGGGGACGCGCCTCTCCCTGCACATTCTCACCCGCAGCTGAGCTCGGGGGTGCACCACCTGCCGACTTTTACCAAAAGGATTTTAAAAAGTTGGGCAGCGGGGTGGGAGAACCACACGGAGGGGCTGCAGGGCCTTCAGCTCCTCAGGGAAGCCTCATCTGCTAACGGGGACCACCTCACAGAGAAGAGACAAGTGGGGTTCAGTCCAGCAACGAAACAGAGCAGTCTTCTTGGGCTCATCAAAAATATTTCCTATAAGGACAGAGAACACTAACATTCGAAATCATTTACCATTACAAAAGCGTACCGTATGTACAGTTCCAACAGTTCTAAGGACGGCATAACACTCAAAATATTGAAGCTGTACAAGTACCATGCAGAGCAAACTAACTATGAAACAGAAAAACAATCAAACTAGTGGGTAGCACCAGCTTGACCTGTCTTATTTTCCTTGAATAATTTAAGATTCTGTACAGTATCAGGGACTCTTAGAACATTTATCCACAGTGCAATTACAGAAAGCAGTTAGTGATTTCTTTAAAAATAATAAATATGGCTCACTGGTGCCAGTTCCTACCGGGCATCCTCGGGCCCCTGTGCCCAGATGGGGTGCATGGGCATAGGCAGAGAACCCCCCGCATGGAAACCAGAGACAACCGGGAGCCCAGTTCTCCACACACCCGAGAAGGGCCGCGGTCCCCATGTGCCAGCATTTCCAGTCGGTGAGAGTGGCCGCAGGGCAGCTCACTGTGCTGGGTGGGAGGGACCACGCCTCCCCAGGGGGCGTCCCGCCGTGGGCACTGGGCATGGAGCGGGCATGGCTGCCTTCCTGCCCGAGTGGACGTCAAGTGGATGGCACTGCTAGGCCGGCAGCACAGGACCGTGGTGGGGGAGCAGCCTGGGACCCCAGAGAGTGGCAGCACCTAGTCCTTCTCTCCATCTTCGCTGCTTCCTGTTTAGGAGAGAGCAAGCACAGCTGGGTTTTTTAAATGATCGTCAAAGATAAAAACAGTCTGGCTAGTGTCTGACGCACACGGCAGAAAAAGGAACTGGAACTGGCAGCATGGACACACAGCACCTGCCGAGCCCCGCGTTTTCTTCCTGTGGCAGCAGCTTCCCGTGCCAGACTCGCAAACACATCTGCTCAGTTCACACACTGGTTCAATGTCAACGCAGAGGGCACAGGAGAAAACCAACCTCCATCTCTACACATCTGCCCCTGACCGATTGTGAGCTCCCAGCACTATCTAATCAGCACATTAAGCAGAGCACAAACACGAACAAAAGCTCTTTATCTTTCCTAGTTATTATTTGATCTGCAAACTTCAAATAAAAAAATGCACCAATTAACATTTATCTCCCAATCTAGCTATGGAGAAAAAGGGATCCACGCACTCAGGTAATTTGACTTCAAATGCGCCCTGCCCGGGACTTCCCACGCAGGCCTTCTGGTACGGCATGGAGACCAAGACTTAATGGCAAAATCAACATTCCTGGGAAAGGCCGGAGCACATGTGGGCTCAATCCCAAACCAGGGTCAGAGTTCCTAAGAGCACAGATTTCTGAAGAGCTGCTTCTCTGTGGGTGAGATGGCTAGTGGCTAAAGGAACAAGAGGGGAAGACAAGGGGGCACACACACTGGGGCCAGTTCTAGCGACCCGGAGCTGCTGCTCACTCCTGCCTCTGCCCAGGCCTCCAGCCCCAGGGGCAAGAGGGGACACCTGCCAGCAGCACTGAGTCTGTGGAGTGACCGGGGCCCAGAAGGATGGGATGTGGCCCCAAAGAGCACTGTCAAGACTGAACGCATTTAAGAATCTGTTCTGATCCACTCAGAAGTCCCAGGAAAGCATGAGCCGAGCCACATGAAGTCCTGTGGGGACGGTCTCCCAGCCGACCCCCGGCCCCAAGCCCGGTCCCCTCACCTCCTTGCTCCATGTCCGAGTCCGTCAGGTGTGTGAGAGAGAAGCTGGCAATGTTGGCAGGAGAGATGGAGAACCTGGAGTACGGCGATGCGTGGGGCCAGCTCTGTTCTGCGCTCCGGGGCGGCGGCGGCGGCGAAAAGTACTTCGATGTCTGCAGAGAAGGCTTGGAACTAAGAAGGTTACTGGTCGTCTTTGACATAAAAGGGTCCGGGGAGAAGTCATCATCCCATTCAAAGCCTCCACCTGAAAGTACAAAATAAAGAATAACTCCTTTTATTATTTATTTTACGATAGAGAAGAGGGGAGTACAAACACACAGGTGTGCTCTGCAGATCAGCAAACACCGGCCTGGGCCGGACAGATGGCAGACTGCCCCCATGCACCATAAGCGGTTATTTAAAGCAACACGTGAAGTTATTCTCAAAGAAGTTTACATTATTCACAATATACTCTTTAAACCCGTCAGTCAGTGAAGTGAAATACCTTCTTCATCAGTTGAACTTTCGGAATTTATGCACCTGCTCAGGTAGGGGGACCCTGACGCCGGTGCTGGGCTGCTCAGCTCGGGGCCACATGCTTCTCCTCCGCAGTGTCCCAGCTCTTTGGTTGGGGTCTCCTGAAAAGTCACACAGAAATCCCCGTCAGCCAGTGCCTGCTCGTGGGAGCCCCCTGGAGTACACAGCAGAGCGTCTGAGTGATGGGCTGTGAAAAGTTGGTCTTAAAGCAGGTGGGCTTCTGGGAGGGTTTCTTCCACTAAGTGCAGCTCTAAAACCTGCGGCCTCTGAGCAGTGAACTGCAGCAGGCAGGTTGGGGGAGAACGCCAGCACGCAGACACCAAACCGGCAGTGAACCAACCTCTCACCCCTCAGCCCACTGCTCCTGACTCTTGAGCTTGTCTTGTACAGGTGCCACCCATTGGCCCAACGGGGCCGGGGGCGGTGTTCTCCCCCATAGCACCAGTGTGCTGTTTGGGGTCAGATCCACCATGGGCAGCTCAGAGGTAAGCCAGGTGCTCATGACTTCACAGGGCGGCTTTCCCGAGCTCTTCCCACCCAGTTCTGACGTCTTAGACCTTCCCTTTTTGGTTGTTACCACACTAGCACTGCACACTTTCTGCAGCTATGCAGCAGGACAGAGGGAGGGGAGCATGGGGTCCTACCCACTCTCTTAGGGTTGCAGCTCCTCCAGCTGTCTGCAGATAAGAGACACTGAATCTCTTACACACTGCTGTGGGAATGTACACTCATACAGCCACTGTGGAAAAGACCTTATTTTCTTAAAAAACTAAATATACACTCAACATACAATCTAGCAATCACAATCCTGGGCACTTATCCCAGAAAAACATTTGTGTCCACATAAAAACTTGTACACAATCGTTCAAAGGAGCTTGATTTGTCACAGACCCAAAGGGGAAAAACGAATCTGTCCTTCAGTGGGTGAATGGTGAAACGACCTGGTACACCCACACCATGGAATACCTACTACTTCAGCCGTCAAAACGAACTACTGATACTTGCAATTTGGATGGGTCTCAAAGGAATCATATACTAAAGGAAAAAAGCCAGCCTCAAAAGGTGCTATGATGCCTGATCCATTTACACAACCTTTTGAAAAGACAGAACTAGTCTGAAGAGCAGGGCCCACGAGGCATGAAGCTGTTCTAAGGACGAACACAAAGCAGCTTTAAAGAGAGAGGTGGGCGCCAAGACCGCCCACACCTTCTAGAACGTAAGGGGATCCCACTCAGCCATGTCTGAGCTTTACTTACAACCAAGCAGATTCCAGAAGCAAATTCAAGGGCTACAGAGACTTGTCAACACAGATTATTTTCTTAAAAACAGAAGGCGGGGGAAGCCGGGTTGGCTCAAAGGGTTAAGCACTCACTTTGCAGCCCCGGGGACCAAGGATCGAATCCTGGTCCCAGCCCGTGTGGACCCATATGCTGAACTGGGGAGTGCCCCCAGTTCGGTTCTCACTGGGGTGAGACCCTGGCCCAGTTCCTGCCCTGTGCAGCCTTGCGCCCACCTGTGGAATGAAACTATATGGAAAAACCAATGATGTGCAACTATGGAGACTGTTCTGGGCCCTCCCCCTTCTCTTTCTCTTTCTCTCCCTCTCTCTCTCTCTCTCTCTCAAAAACAATAGTCTGGGCCCACTCAGTGGTGCACAGCAGGCTTCCTGCACCACTGGAGGGAGGAGGGCAGGAGGCCCCCCAATCCCGCTGCCGCCCCGCAGGTCCTGGCCAGCGTCTCCAGGGCTACTCAGAGCCACAAACTGCCCAGCTTGCTGCTGCATGCTGGGCATCCCTGCCAACTGTCAGATAAACGTCTGGTCTGTAAAGGCTGACCATTTTCAGCAGGACGCTGCCAGGACACCCGGGAAGAGCAGCCAGGTCGCCTGCCTTCCCTCCCTTAAGAGGAGTCCCCTGTGCAACCTACATTTCCGTATATCTATGGACCTGGAACTGCAACCAACCCCAAATCCCTTTTTTTCAGTAATCATAAAGCAATCTGTGGACTCACAATGGGAACCAGGAAAACAGCACAATTTCCTACCACATTTTGGAATTCTCGAGTATGACAATTTGAAGTAACAGATACCTGGTCAAACAGATAGACTGTGACATCATCAAAAAACGTCACCGCCTTCTTCTCCTTTTTCCAGTCATCCGGGAGCTGGTCGATGGCAACAGCGGCCGGGGCCTTCAGCAGGCTCCGCAGATGCCGGCCGTCCTCGTTGCTAAGGATCACGGGGACAGGGTGCTCGATCTCATCTTCCGACTCGGAGCTCAGGCTGTGCAGGTTGAACGCACGCAGGTCCTCATCTGAGTCGTCACTGTTCTCATCTTCCTCGTCCGCGTCGATCCCGTCCTCGGACAGGTCGAGCATCCCCGACACGCCGAGCTTCCCCAGGTATTTCCCCTCAATATCTGGCTCCTTCAACTTGGGGCCCTCCGCGTGGCTGGGTAAGGCCTTGTCCACCGTCAGGTCCACTGGGCTGCCGGAGCGGAGGGTGGACTTTGCAAATGCAAGGAGCTCGTTGGTGTTGGTCCCGGTGGACGTGATCGTGCAGGGCCGCTCTTCTGGCACCTCAAAGTCGTCGCCACTGCTCAGCTCTGAGTTCAACAGACTCGAGGGGCTGCCAGCCTCGTCCTCAGGAGCGTGCAGCTCTCTGGGACCATTCGTCAGGGCAGGTTCTGACACGTCACTTGATTCCAGAAGACTAGAATTTTGCAAAGCAGATGGACAACTTTGGTGTGGCTGGCTATTTTTGGTTTCCAGGCAACTCTCCTTGGTGGCAGGACTTTGCTCTGGGACAAGTGGCTGAGGCAGGGGCTGATCCGTTACCAAGGGCAAGGCCGGCACTGAGGTTCCTGGCAGGCCCTCTGACTTCTTGTCCGGTTCAGAATCATTGTCTGAGAAGTATGCAGAGTCCCGGTACGAGCTCTGGGATCCAGGTGCAAATGTCTGTGACATCACTTCTATACCTCTGTGGCCATCGGCTGCATCTGAGATGACGATGACGGGGTTGGGAGGCAACCCAGCAGGACCACCATCACCTGCTGCAGCCACTTCAGAGGCGGAGGCACCGTCGGGAGCAGGGTGTAGAGTCCACTCAGGGGATTCCAAGTTCTCTGTCTCGTAGCCACTGTCGGCAGGTTTATCAGGGGGCACGAGTTTCTGAGCTGTGTGAGAGCCCAGGGAACCCAACAGAACTTCGTGGACGTCCACTGAATCCAGTGAGTCTGGGGTCTCCACCGACAGTTCCGAAGCCGGAATGGGTGTGGACAAGCTGTCTTCTAATAGGCTGTCCTGGCTGGTGGAGTCCGAGGACAGGGTGGACACCAAGCCCACCTCGTGTGCAGCATCATTACAGTTCAGTTGATTCAAAGTCTCCACGGCTTCTGGGGCTTTCTCCAGCAGGCCGCTGCCACGACGGCCCTCTGAAAGTGGCTGATTCTGTAAGTCCTGTCTCGGTTCTGAAAGACCACCACCTACACTCACTTCACTGGCAAAAATGTCACCAACAGGAACCGAGTTGCTTGGGGCTAGACTTGAGGCCGCCTCTCTTTGGTGAGTGAAGTCCTGGGCCCCGGGGCCAATGCTGTGTGCTTTGGCATCAGTTGAGGGAATTTCAGCTGGGACAGTCCCAGAATTTGGATTTGCTTCTTGGCTGAGGCAATCGTCATGGATACGCATGGGCATGGTGTCTCCCTGCTTTAGGACCGTGTCTGGAGGTACGTTACAAGGCGGTCCTGCTATTTCAAGTGAGGTAGGAGGCACCTGCACCTCCGGGGAGGGCGGCAATGAGGTGTTCAAAGTGTGGTCCTTAAGCCCAACACCTGCATCTTTACCCTTCACACTTATGTTTGCCTGCAACAAAGAAAAGCCTGGTTTATTGTCAGCAAATGTGAGCTCAGTATCTAAAGCATTTCTACATGGCGTATCTAGTACAGTTTCAGTAAAGCCAGCATTTTTAAGTTCTGTTTGAAGACCATTTATGTGTTCTTTGCTAGAAGAGTCTTTCAGTAAGTTTTTCTCTTGAAGAAATAAAAAGTTTTCTGACAATTCTTGAACATTCAGTGGATCAAAATTATCTTGGTGCATAAGGTTTTCTGATGCGCAAAGAGGTTCAAGGTCAAAAAGCTTACGGGGCTTTTCTTTCTCAGAGTGGCATGTTATTATTGACTCTTTGGGGTCATCCAAGCTTGAACTTAAAGGGGCTGGCTTAAAGTCAGCTTCAACTCCATTCAGTTCCATCAGGTCAAATATTTTTTGGTGACAGGGAAAATCCTCTGATTTGTCAAGATCATTAAATATGCTGTTGAAAGGACTCTCGGGGCCCCTGGTAACATGCACGTTCTCAGGTATGCTGGGATCTTTGGGGTCTGTACTGCTCTGGAAGAAATCCTCATCTGTACTAGACTCCTCAAATTCAAGATTCCTGAGTGTCAGAAATCGGGGTGCCTCGTCACTTGTCCTTTCTGGATTCTCCATTTCAGTTGTAAGCAGTGCAGGTGGGTAATCAAGCTCCAAGTTGCTACCACTTTTTTCTTCCAACTGGATGTAATAGTCGCTTCCAACAGAAAGGTTGTGGGCATCAAAAACGGGGACCACTCCGGGGGCTCTCAGGGGGACATCCTGGCCACTGTCGTCCTGTTTCCCAGGCCCGGGGTCTGAGAGTGAGCTCTCAAACACTTCCACTGGGAAGAACATGCTCGTGTAGGACAAGGCTTCATCCGGGGGGTCCCGGCTGCGCTCGTCAAAGTGATCATGCTTTGCTGCCTCCCAGACATACTCAAAGCTCAGGCCCTGGCTGGTTTCAGTCACAGTGAGGACCTCCTCCATCTCACGACCAAGTCGATCCCTGGTGAAATGGTCGAGAATTGGGAACGCAGCATTGCTGGAAGTGCCTCTGCTATTTGTATTTGGTTTCAGAGCGTTCCACTGCTGTTCAAAGTCCACTTCCGAGTCTCTCTGGCTCTGCATCCGCAGGTAGGTGAGCAGCCGGTGCACGTCTTCGGCTGCTGGTCTCTTGTCTGGTGACAGCCAGCAGAACTGTAAAACTTCATACCTGAGTGACACAAGAGGCAATTAATGGACTGACAATGGTTTAAAAAAAAGAAAAGGCTTTACAAGGACCCTTAAGCCAAGTCAACACTTCAGGACTTTCTACACTTTAGTCACTGCCGACCATAGGAAGGTGCTCAATTCATGGTGAGACCACAGTGAAAGAGGAAATGAAGACATACAAACATCTGGCCCACTGTTTTGCGTTCTCAGGACATTTCACAGTATCACTGCAATTCTTCTGCCTCATCATTTGTTCCTCTGGTGTTTATCCAGGGAATTTACCACTGAATTTAGAAAGTTTTAACATGTTCTCCTCTTAAAATAATTGCCACAGGAAATCTGTGTCGTAAAAAATGTGCTTAACGTTTTTAGATTCACTCACTTTTATTTTGCAAAAATTTACGCGGATAAAGGCCCTTGTAACTCATCTCTAACTACTCCCCTGATAAACACAGTCCAATCTCCCACAGCACATGATTTCCCCAGATGATAAAAGGAGCAGAAGGTGGAGGGAAATGAGTGGCGAATGAAGCCCAAACAAGGCAGCAACTGGAGCTGGGTCTTCCAAGGGTTGGCTAAAAATGGCCGTCTTTAAACTGTAGCCACAAGCAGAAGTGAAGACAAAGACAACATCAAAGTATTAAATTTATGGTTTATATGCCAAGTGATTCTTGGTGAGATGGTTCTAGCAACTTGGGGGGCTGAGCACTGACTACATGCAGGGGTGCCAAGCTTCAGGGGCAATGCCAACCAGGCAGGCACGGCTGCAGAGGCTCAAAGAGAGGTGAGCCCGGTCCCAATTAGAAATGGGGTAAGTACTGGTCTAAAGACTCAAGGAATAAATCTGTTTTGAGAATGTGAATATACATTATGCAAATTACTTCCAAATGCCAATTTAAATATTATCACTTCTATGCTATCTCTTTTCTAACATATTAGATACCACTTCTATAATTTCATTTAAAAACATTCTCACAATGGCAAACTCCCTTACTGTTGACTTTTCTAATTAGTTCAGACTTCACATTTTTTTCTTATTGTGCATTATACCTAAATTCTTACTAGTTTCTATACATTTTCCAAAAATAACATTAAATTAAAGAAAATAGATGTTAATTCTAAAATTAGTCATGAATATACAAATGATTACTTTTCATAATATTTATTGTTTTAAAACAGGGAATATATAACACCCATGGAAACAGGATTTCCTTATCTTTTGAAGATAACAAAATAAAACAGGAAGTCACCAACCATCTATCAGAGTATGGCTGCTCCAGCTGAGGCTTAGGGAGTTTTGTGTCTCTTTCTCGAATGACATGATTGAGAACATCTAAGTCGGAAAGGGTGGAATAAGGCTGAGCAGCATTATCAAAAAGTTCCCAAAGGGTCACACCCAGGGACCTGCAGAAAAAAGAAAACAGTTATTTGTTTCTCCTTTTAGATGTTAAATTTTTAACATCCACATTTTTATTTGCATGGTCATTAGGAACTTTAAGGCAAGGTGTGTATGAAAAACATTATTAAAGATAGCTCTCAAACATGGGTAAATAAAAAGAGGTATTTCTATTAAAATGAGGACCACAACAAGAATGCCTCCTCATATTTACTACTGAATACTACTCTAGAGGTTTGAGCCAATGCAAAAACATGAAACAGAGAAAACAGGAGTAATTACAGAAAGAAGCCAATCTGAATCTCAACAACTTTCAAACTCAAATTATTTGAAATAACATTAGAATGATTGAAGAATTCAGAAAACTAGTTAGATACAAGATAAACATCATGAATCACGAGTTTTTTGGTAGAAAAAAAAATCCCATTCACAACAGAAAACACCGGCAAGAAGTGTTTGCATGAACAGCTCTCCCTGGAGGATCCACACATTCACTCCTCAGAAGTCTGGGTTGTGCTACCATCATGAAAGGACTTCCCTCCATGGCTCTGCTGCTATCTGTGCACCCAAGGGCGCCACCTGCCCAAGACCCTGATGCCTCCAGGTGGGCGGCGGTTCCCATGGGCAGGAAGGCCCTCTCCCTACCGGTCCCACCCATTCTGATGCCCAGTGTCTGTCCCTATGGAGATGGCTTCTGCTGCTCCAGTCAGATGAACACTTACCCTTCCTCTCCTCTATGCGGTTCCTGTCATGCCCACCATTTACCCCTTTCTCGTATATTCCAGTCTTACTGCAATGGCTCCCAAACCTGGCTGATCACCCGTGTCATCTGGGAGACTTTAACTGAACAAGCTGGCATTTAGGACCCATCCCCAAAGACTTAGCTAGCAGATGCTGTGGCCCAGTGAATTGTCTTTCTAAGAAGCTCCCTAGTGAGTCTGACATCCAGCCAGGTCTGGGTATTGATGATTTACATGACTTTGGTTGATATCCAACAGAATGCTTGTTTAAATAGTAAACTGTTATTGAATAAATAAGTGTATTATTTGACATTGTATAATATAACAAATTCTCTAATGTTGATTTCACAAATCAGTGAAAAAATTAGCATATTCAATATTAAATTAAGAGATCCTTTCTCTTGAAGTAAACAAAAGGACCCAAAGTCCTCAATCCAACCCAAGAAATAAGAAATGCCTTCTCAGGGGCACAGAACTGCTAGGGGCAGTGGGTATGGAAGAAGTTTGACACTATCAGTGACTACAGGGAGTTTACAATTTAACCAAGGAAAATAAGAAGTTCACATGAAATACTGAAGACCACAAAGGTGGGGTATGATTAATGGCAAAATAAGGGTTAGCACCGTCAAGCTTAGTTTGACCTTGGGCACATAACCCTACCTGTCTCCATTTCTTGAAACCCCTGATGTCCCCACCTCCCCTTCCCCAGTAAGGCACATTCCAAACCCAAACGCTCTCCAGCTCCATCTCACCCTCTTCTCCAGAAAACATGAAGCATGGGCAGTCTCAGCTCCCCACCCGCCACTTCGAACACCTTTCCTAAGCATCCCTTTCTTGTCTCCTCAGACTGGCCACAGAGAAAAATGACAGGAGTCTCCTGCTCACAGTCACCCGTGCCCTGGAGCTCTCTATTCTATCCCACCAAGTCTCCTGTGGGACAGTCGTCAACAATCATCTCCTCTTACTCCTACTCTTCACCCGCACTGGCTGTGCCTCCTTGAGAACCTATGAGCCTTCCCCTGGGAAGAGAAATGTCCTGTATCTCTTAGCCCGCATCCACCAAGCTCTCTGAGGGAGGTCCCTCTTGTTCACCCTGGGCACAGGGCAATGAGGCCCTGCCTCTGGTGGACGGTGGCATTGCTCCCAGCCCTGCCACCAGTGACTTCTCAAACTGTCAGGAACAAGAGTGAGCTCTGTCTCTTAGAATGCAGGCTAAGTCTTCAGGTCCACCCCACTGCTAGGAACAGTAAAAATAAGAATAAAGCATAAAATGCATCTTCTTTAAAGGCATCAAAGAGCAGATAAAATAGCAGAAAATTACCAGAACAAAACCTAGAACTTCGGAGAACTCAGAGGAAGACTAAACCATCTTGGCCCTAGCCATCTGCTGAAGCACAGGATTGATTTGGGCCTCTGGGGTTTTGGTTTCTGAAGCTCGATGGGTATGTTGGTGGTGGTAGTGGACAGCCCAAAGCCCTATGCCTGCCCAGAATGAGGGGTCACTGCCCCTACTGCCCCTTCAGGAGCCAGACAGGCAAGCTGTCTGGGCACTGAGGTGCTATGAGTGAGAGAGTGTGGGTGTGCCTGTTGTATGTGTGTGAATGCTGTGTGTCTGACCCTTACTTGGGATTTGCAGTCCAAATTCACATCATCTGAGCAGTCCACAAAATCTCCAGCTGACTATACAGAAAGCCTGGACTAGGGCAGCACTCTTACACAGTGGGACACCCACAAGAGCAAATGCAGATCCTCTCTGGAGGAGTGTTCCTCGATCCTAGGTTTCTAAGAACCTCACGACAAAGTCCCCAAGGAAACAGGGCCCTGTGGTAGGCACAGGACACAGGCTTGGTTCCTGCGTTTGTGGAGCTTAGTACTTTTGAATGGGTAAGAGAGGCAGCATTCAAGGAGTTAATGACATCACTGCAGCTGTGACGATAATCATAAATTGTCTTTTTCTACCACCAGGAACTCTGTGTTCTTACATCTTATTCAGTCACTTTCCTTTAAGAACGTACTCAAGGAGAAGGAAGTGAGGACTTGGCTACACAAAAGCCTAATAGCATGAATGGTAAGTGAATACATACCAAATGTTACTATACTTAGTTTGATCTGCAGTTAGTAGTCTGTCTTGAAAGCTGGTGACTAACTCTGGAGCAGTCCATCGCAGAGGGAAAACTTTTTTATCATCTGTTTCAATATAATCCTCCTGTTTTGTTAGAAAGCACAGAGAATTTTGAATTTTATTATACTTTTAGTGAGCTAATGATTTAATTCCAGGTCAGTTTCAGAAAACACATACTCAACCTAAAAGACATGTCAGAGAAAGTAGTGGGTGTGGAGAGAGACCTTCTGGGCAGAAGATGGGTGAGGGTTTCTCCGAAGCCTCTTGGGCTTCATGAGCCGGTCTCTGAGCCCCGAACACTTGCTCAGCCTTCCTTCCTGGAAAAGGAAGGTACGCTGTATCTGATGCACAGAACAGACTCTGAGCAAAACAGCTGGGCGTTATGCCCTGAGCAAGGACATGGTTCCAGTCAATGAACAAGGCGCAGGCTTTAGTACCTGACAGACTGGATTATAAGTTCATGTTCAACCATTTACCAGTTGTGCAAATCTGGGCAGGAAACAAATATGCTAGGCCTTTTTTCCTGATCTATAAAATGAGAGTGATACAATACCTCACTCCCTTTAAGGTGAGGATTAAATAAGATAATGCAGGCAAAGACCTCAGTATACAGCAAGCACCCAAGATGCTAGAACTACTGTGTAGACAAATGGCCAACTTATATTTGCATAGCATTTTTTAGTTACAAAGTACTGTGAAAATATGACCTCTCTGGTAGTAACACAAACCCCATAAGATAGGACAGATATCCTCATATTGCTACTTAGAAAATGGAGGTCACGCAGCTTATCCAAGGTCTCCCAATAGTGTGGGGTCAGGACCATTGCATCGAACTGCCTCCTTCAGCTGGGCTACACAAACACACACAAATGAAAACCTCATCTACTCCTTCCTTTCTCTGGGGACATTTATGACACAGTTTAAAAACCCTAAATCCCAAGATTACTAAATTTGAGACAAAATTTTACTGAACACATAACAGAGAAATATTTGTATCCTGTGTATATTTTATTAAAGCAGTGGTAATAGTTATAGTGCCCAAGTGCACACTAAAATTTATTATGCATCATCAAACCGTATCAATTGCAATGAATAGGAGTCTTTAAACAAAGTGTTTGTATAACGCTCTCACAGAACTTCAAGCACAAAGCCACTGATTCAGACAAACCACACAGCAGAGCCAACACCACTAAACTGCCTGGAACCAATCCACTTCAAGAAGGCAGTACAATCAGGATTCTTATCCGTCTTCCAAAAATGGAGTGGCATTCATCCTGTGATAAAGCAGATTAAGGACAGAACCTTTAAACCTCTGGCTTACCTTGTACCTGCTGAATCCTATGCCATAATCTCCCACTTTCACATTTAAGTCCGAGGTAAGAAAACAATTCCGCAGGGCTAAGTCGCTGAAAATAGAGAGCAAAGTGAGCGCGAGAACAAGGAAAATCTACACCAGGGGACCTGACAAGAAACTGCTATGGGAAGAGGCTTTCTCTAGTCCTCAGAGCAGCATTTTGAGCTCTCTGCTTAATAATTAACGTGTTAAAATTCTTTTTTATAGAAAAGGATTATATATCATATTTTTCATTACTTAAATAATGGAGATGATTAAGATGTGTTTGAAACCAACTCCATACCTTGCTTATATTAATACCAGATTTATGGCTGGTTTCCTAGTATTTTAAGAATGACCAAGAAAGAACTCTAAAATACTACTGTCTGATTGTCTGAGCATCTTCTCTATAATAGATTGTATTACTCGAGTAACACGCTAGTCTATTTATTATAAGTAAAGATTCATAAAGTTACAGCATCAAGGCCCCCCAAAATAATTCAAATAAAAATGTTTGTTTTTTAACTCCTTTTTCAAATGTATGGGCATTTATAAGAAGGCCCTTTTCAAATTCCTCTCATCTATTCCAAACTCCACCTCTCCACAAGGGAGGTAAAGTTCATATTTTCAAGACCCACTTAAAACAATATACTTATAATAGTTTATTTAAGAACAAGTTGGTTTTAAAAAATACATATTTGAAAAGAAATAACTACTTTTTCTAAAGAAACTTCCCACAGAGGCAACAGATTAAACTTTTTTAATTTGGGCTTTAGCCACTACTTTTTCTAAAGAAACTTCCCATAGAGGCAACAGATTAAACTTTTTTAATTTGGGCTTTAGCCCTTATAATCTTTTTAATCATCAATTGGCATATGAATTAAAAAGGCCATATAAATTAGAATAGAAAGGAACACTGAATTTATCATTTTAAATCATAAATGTTATCAAAACCTGAATTTCTATAGTTCAAAATTTAAAATGTTTTTCTTTATATGACTGTAGAATACCAAAAATTTAAACCAATTCTTAAATTCATATATTCAAAGATGTTAATTTTCAAAGTTCTTACGTCTAAAATATAATGAGGATGACAGCAATAGCTAACATTGCTATAATTCAATGATAGCTTGGGATATAACACTGATTCAATTATATAATAATGGCTAATATTTACAAAGCACTTACTTTACACAAGGCGCTTCTCTAAGCACTTCACATGTATTATTAGTTCATTTAATCTTCACATCAAGCCTCTGAGGTGGGTACTATCATTTTCCCCAATTATAAAGAAAGAAACTAAGGCACAGAGAACTGAAGTAATTCTGTTAGGGTCACGATACTGTTCAGTAGCACTTTCACTGTCAGGAACTACCAACAATATACTAACACTCAGAGCATGGCACCATGCATGTGGCTGGGCCTCTCTACACAGTGTCCCTTCACAAGTGGTGATTTCCACAATGCTCCATCCCGAAGCCTTCAGGCCTCTGGATGTGTCTGTGGAAAACCTTGGCACACCCAACTCCCCTGCTACAAAGGACAGAGAAACTTCCAATCTTAAGAGAATTGGCCCCTATTTTCTGGGATGAAGGGACAGGAAGGTAAGGAGGGAGAAGCAGCGTGCCATGTGAGAGGAGAAAACTGAAAACGCTTTCAGGGGACAGCTGTGCCCACTGGACCTACAGCTGTGACTGGACACCACTCACCAGTATCTCTAGCCTCTCAACCTTCCTAACAGCTCCCTCCCAAGAGCAGAATGGAAAGCCGGGTGTCAGCATTCCAACAGGGGCGTGTGTGTGTGTGTGTGTGTGTGTCGCCTCAGGCCGAGGCTGGCTGGAGCACTTTCAGATCAGTTGGCACCTTCTGTTGAGGCCACTGAAGCAACTCCGGGACTGTCCACTCCCTCCCTCCCTCCCTTCCTTGCTCTTCTCTCCTTACACGTGTTCTCTGCAGGTCTTTAGATATCAAATGTGAAGGTTAGGTGAAAGATGGGAAGTTATGTGCAAAAGGCCTTTGGCTCACATCAGAAAATTCTAATACAATTCAACTGATATTCTCAGGGAAAGGAGGAATGCACCTCATTACCGAAAACAGAGGTAATGAAAAAGAAACAATGGTATGACTGGAAGAACTTCTACACCTGCTCCCTCCGTCCACTCTTCACATCCCAGTCACCACAATCGGGAGACCTGGGAGCTAGTCCTGGCTCCACTCCTTAAGAACTGTGGGGTTTCAGGCAAGTCACTTACCGGTAACATGTCAGAGCCTTGGTTCTATCATAAAAGCAATAGGGGTGTACCCGTAAGAGCTAATTTAGAGGCTTTTATAAGGATAAAATAAAAATACGTATGAAATGTTTTCAAAATGTTCAAGTGCTATCCAGATTCAAGACAATGATACAACTTAATTCAAACCTGGTAAAAATAAATATTCTCTGCAGCCCCAAACATGCAAAGCTGAAGAAGAGAAAGTCACAAAGGTGTAACTTAACAACAGAGGTAACTGACGTCAATGGCTGGTTTTGGTCAGGAAATACAAACATACCCAGTATATTCTTCCTTCAAGTTGAAAAACAGGTCTAGTGGGGAGGCTGCCAAATGATCCAACCCTGAAAGGCTCCCTCAAGGCTCTGGCTCATCACCTCGGCTGCCATTGACTTCATGCGACTAAGCTGCATGAGCGGGGCTGACGGACACAGGAAGTGGGAGTCCACAGCTCTAAAGAGTTCCCCCTCCCGATTCCTCAGGAAGCATCACCGCTAGTTCTTGGCTCACCTAGAACTGAGTGACCCATCTGCAGGACTGCTCTGATGAACGGCTCCATGTGACTGCCGCCATTTTCAAATCTACCTGCACCTCTACTTATGTGACCCACTTACGCTTTCCCGCATAACCTGAGCTGATAAAATGAGCAACATAAGTGAAAATTACTGAATATTACTCTAGGGCTCAGTGTACATTATCTTGTAGAATCTTGACAGCAGCAGTTCAGGGTAAATAAAGATGATCCCCATTTCATAGAAGAAATAGATGGGCTCAGAGGATTAAGTCATGTGGCTTAAACTGATGAAGCTGATGAGAGGTAAATGAACAATTTCAACCCCGAAGTCTCGCTTTGCTCACCACACAACTCTGCCTTTGGTAGTCACAAAGGTTAAGAAAAAAAAAAAAGAAAAAGAAAAGAGACTCTGCTACTTATCACTGAAAGATGGGATGGAGCTCAAACAGGTACAAGCGGAAGATTAAAGCAAGAGGATTTTGATATAGAACAAAGAGGTGACTTTAAAAAGTCCTGACACCTTTGGCCCTGTCTTAATGGGTCAGGTCTTGCTAGTGGAGTGAAACTACACTTACTGACTGCCTCCTGACAGGCTTTGGGTATACAGAGAATACTTCCACTGGGAAATTTGGGGCAGATCCTGAGGAAAATGGCTTTGACAGGAAGTGGCCCACCCCACCAATGATGGCCCAGCTTTGGGGGTGAAGATAAAACGCTGATAGAGCCTTCGGTTCTGAGTTTTCTCCAGGGCTGGGCAATAGCTGCTGCTCCTGAGTTGGGTCCCAGGCCTGTGTGGGTCTCAGCTTCTAGCTCTGGCTTGTCTTCCCACTGTGAACAACTGCAGAGCTAGACCAAGTCTGTAAGGCAGTGGTTTCCAGGTACTGGGCAGCACACAGCCCAGGGTTCTGGTTCTGGTTCTGGTACCTGCTTGGGCATCAGAGACACTTGGAGGGTGCAGAAGATGCAGCAGGCCTAGGGGGACCATACTACCTACCAGACAACCCTCCAGAATCCAAGTAGACCTGAAGGCCACATCAGATCAGGATCAAAGACAGCCAGCATGTGTCATGTGTGCCATTTTAACAAGTGGCAAACAAACTGGTTTAAAAAACACAGCAAGCACTTCCCACAGACCCAGAACATTAATCTCCCCAAGGTGCCTAAGGTCATCTAGAAAAATGGAACATTTAATACTTTACACACAACAAATGACTTTAAACTGAGGGCTGTAAGCCCCAAACGAGGTGGCCTGCCTGCCATCTGACGTTGCTCACCCCCATCTCCTCTGAGTGGCCCTCACTTAGCCCGCACCCTGCTTCTCTTCCCCTGACAACACAGCAAAGACAGCCTACAAGTCTGGAGCTGGTCCCTCCTAATCCTCTCATGTGCACACACATGCATTTTGCATAAACTGGGTTATATAAATGGTAGGCTTTTTCTAAGTCTTCTTGAAATGCAGCCTTTTAACATGAATCAACCAACTGGGAGACAAAGCTTTCTATATATTTTTTCCAGACTTACACACACGGTACAAATAAGGGGATGAAGAAGCATTTGCCATTTAAAGATGCAACACTGTGCTTACATCTGCAATCTTTTATTTCTTGTTCACATGGAAATCCCTCCAAGTCAACTAGTATAGTAGTTCTAGGTCTTTCTTTATAATAGTTGTGTAATATCCTACAGTGCAGATGTACTTATATTTATTCTGGTTTCCCCTGATGAACATTAACTTTGTCTCTCTTTTATTTTTTGCCACCACTTCATACAATACTGCAATGGATATTTTCTTTTTTTGTTTGCTCATTTTATGATCTGGAATAGTTTAAATCCCCTGGTGTCATCTGTTCTTTAAAGGTTAGACAGAAGTCAACCATGAAACCCTCTGGACCCAGTGACTTTTTAAGTGAAAGCTCTTTAATCACCTTTCCAGTTTCGCTACCTGATCCATGCAAGTCCTCCATGTCTTCTTGAGTTTACACTCCATTTCAATTGGTTTCTTACCCCTGTTGCTTTCCTTGCTTCTATGTGAAATACTTTGTGGGAGACACAAAGGAAAGGATCCAGTCCCTGCCTTCAACCGGTTTTCCACCGTGTAGAATGGAAAGTAGAAAACATTAATGGACAGCCCCCAGTATAAACTCCTATTTGGTTTCTGGCAGCAGTGCCCTCTCTTTCATAACCATCTGAAAAGGTGACTAAGCACACACGTTCATGTGCAAGAGTCCTGGTTATGTCACTCCTTTACCTACTGAAGAGAGTCCCAAGGCTCATCTGGCACTCATGGCCGTCTGTCTACAATTTAACTTCAGACTACCTGTCTATTCTTATCTTTCACCCTTCCCTTCGTGCATCTCTAGCAGTTACACTTGATTATTTGGCATTTTCCTAAACCCCCTTTCCTTCTCTCTCACCACACACATATTCTTGCTACTTCCTTCTCTAGCAATTTCCTAATCTCCGTTCTCCAAGGTGCCTATTCTTTAAGGACAACTAAAATGCCACCTTCTTGATCCCCCCCAGACAAAAGTAACTTCTCTCTCTGTATAAAAGACCACACAGGGTGCATCTCAAATGATGGCACTCACTATGATATACAGAGGATACGGGCTTAGGCTCAAGAGTCAGATAGCTTGCGTTCAAATTGCTCAAGTCAGTGGCTAAGACACACAAATGGCTCATCACTCTGACCATCAGTATTCTCCTCTACAAAATGGGGTTACTAATGGCACCTGCCTCATGGCTCTTAAGGTTGTCCCTTCTAAAAATAAAACAACTATTCATGAAATGTTTTACAAACGCTTGAATCATAGTAAGCATTCTGCCTAAGGTCAATACAGGTTGTAACTCTCCTGCTAGAGCAAAGACTGTGGGTACTGCTTTGATTTTTAAATACATTTCTGTAGCCTTCATCTTATTTAGCACTAAATTT
Source organism: Craseonycteris thonglongyai (assembly GCA_004027555.1). NCBI lineage: Eukaryota > Metazoa > Chordata > Mammalia > Chiroptera > Craseonycteridae > Craseonycteris > Craseonycteris thonglongyai. The sequence continues at coordinate 48,019 of PVKE010008002.1, forward strand.
TGCAGATTGCAAAAGATCAATGCATACTTAATCAATGACATGTACATGTCTTTTAATTTAGCATCAAAACATATCCCAAAAAAAGACAAGAAAACTAAAACCCCTGAAAGTAAAACAAGGCCTCATTCATCATATTCATTATTTCTCCTACTTCTCCTTCCTTCCTGGCTTAGACATGGCTAGACACTATAATACAAGCTTTAGGATTTCATTGAATCTATACATTAATTCTAAGAATTTAGCTCTATTATCTATTATCAAGACTTTACTAGTGAAGAACATGAAGCTAGACCAGGCAAATAAGCATGTCTACAACTGTTCATCTTTCATTTACATACACTTTTTGAGAACTTGTGGACTTTTGGATCAAATCTGATTCCAAAGTCTATTTAAGGAAAATCCTTAGATTTTATCATGAAAGCAAAAGGATGTTAGGGTTGTGGGGTCTTTTTTTCATTTAATACTACTATGTGCCAGGTGCTATCTGGTTTTTATTCAAAACGATCAATCAGGGAAGCTGGGATGGCTCAGCGGGTTAAGCACTCGCCTTGCAGCCTCGGAGACTGAGGATCGCATCCTGGCTCTGGCCCAGGCAGACCCATATGCTGAACTGGGGTGTGCCCCCAGTTTAGTTCTTGCCAGGGGCTAATTGGAAGACTCACGGCCCTGTTCCTGCCCTGTACAGCCCCGTGCCCACCTGTGGAGTGAAACTATATAAAAAACTAATGCTGTCAACTATGGAGACTGCTCTGGGCCCTCCCTCTTCTCTGTCTCTCTCAGTCTGTCTCTCTGTCAAAAAAACAATAAAAATAAATCTTTAAAAAATAATAATAATGGGAAAGCCGGGACGGCTCAGCGGGTTGAGCGCTCGCTTTGAGGCCACGAGGACCGAGGATCGAATCCCGGCTCCGGCCCAGGCGGACCCACATGCTGAACTGGGGAGTTCCCACAGTTCGGTTCTCTAGCTGTCTCTGTCTCTGTCTCTCTCTCTATCTGTCAAAAGTAAAATAGAAATAAATATGCACTGAAGATA